>VMBQ01008661.1:0-36485 GCA_007657795.1 Dreissena rostriformis
ATCGCTTTTAATCGCAACCTTGCGGAACACAATCGCTAACTCTACTGTACACATACATATATATTTATTTGTAGGTTTTTCAAAATGTCTTGTAGAATACTTTTAATAAGCCATTATAAGTATTATTATCTCAATCAATAAAAGCTTAAGTGCTCGAATCGTCATAATCATGCTCATGATTATAATCATCACTTAGATAGTGCTAATTGTGATCTATTGTAGAAGCTGGCTCTTCGGCTTCCGTCATTTGTATCCTGCTGAGTCCGTCGTCAACAATTTACTTACAATCGTCAAACGACATTTTCTCTCAAACAATAGTCAGATTTTCACAAAACTTCACAGGAGTAATACTTGGATAACCTTCTTTCAAAGTTTTTCGAACCGTTCATAACTTGTTTTCCTAAATTCCTAAACTAACATGGTAAAACTTTCCGTCTAGTACCACAACTCAGGAGAACATGACCCTTTTGTTTTAGTATCACATGCTTAGTTTCTGATCGTTTTTACTGTATTCACTGCATTCGCTAAATTATCGTATCCATTGTATTACATGTAAATAACATAGGGTTGTGAATTTAGAATATTTCTGTCATTAGAAGAAGTTGACAACAAAATTGTTTGTTCGACCAATTTATCCTATTTTTGTGATATAAGAAGATCAAACACTTTTTGCCTCTTTTAATATCCGAATCTTAACTTTCTTTGATATCGCATCTCTTTTAACAACATAATAATACTGTTATGCTTCGCGTACATACACTCAATCACACTTTTAAACCAACACTAGGTCTGAATTATTTATCTTTTTTTTTACTGCATTCACTACATTCGCTAAATTAACGTATCCATTTTCATACATGTAAATTGCATAGGGCTGTGAATTTAGAATACATGTATTTATGTCATTAGAAGAAGTTGACAACAAAATCGTTTGGTCGACCAACTTATCCTATTTCTGGTAATATTAGTAGAATCAAACACTTTTTGCCTTATTTAATAACCTAATCTTAACTTTCTTTGATATCGCATCTCGTTTAAGAACATAATAATACTGTTATGCTTCGCGTGCATACACTCAATCACACTTTTGAACCAACACGTGTATTTGTCATTCATTCTGGAGTACAGTCTAGCTTCTGTAGTCTGTTCAGGACGACACGTACAAAGACTTTACCCACAACACTCAGGAGGCATATCCCTCTGTAATTGTTGCAGTCGTTTCTGTCGCCCTTGATCTTGTACAGGGTGATGATGTTTGCATCTCTCTTGTCCTGAGGTACCGATCCTTCTTCCCAGCACACACAGAGGAGGTTACGCAGATCCTCTATAAGCACACTGTAACCACATTTAAGGAATTCTGGTGGTATGCCATCTTCCCCTGATACTTTTCTTGGGGACAGGCTCTCACCTACCTTCGTAAGTTATGATACAGTTGGCTCCACGTCCATTTCCATTATGAGAGGGGACAGTTGTTATTGCAGTAATTGAATCATCTGTGATGTAGTTCTGCTTGGATTATAGTTCGGAATAGTGTTTCACCAACCGCTCTATTTGCTTGCCCTTGTCGTGAATGATCTTGTCAGTGGAGACTTCAGTGGAGCTGTGATATTAATGGTGGTGCCCATGGCTTTCTTGATACCGTCATATATACCCGTTATGTTTCCAGTATCGGCCGAAAGCTGGATGCTCTGGCAGAGCTGAAGCCAGTGGTCATTTGCGCACCTCCCTCATAGTCTCTGCATTGCAATCTTAGCAGATTTGTAAGCCTTCATGTTTCTCTGGCTAGGGGAGCGCTTGTATTATAGATGGGTTCTGTGGCGTTCTTTTACGGCTGGGGTGAGTATGTACGAGTATGCCTAAAACCAATCGCTGTTTTTGGTGTGCCTCTCTCCAAAGACTTTCGTGGCAGTGTTGTGTACTGTCAATCTGATATGATTCCATCGCTATTTTGCTGTGCCGTCAAGAGGTTTTAGGTTGCACACCTCCGAAAGGGCTTGGGTACACTGCACAACCTTGCCGTGTCGTGTCGCAGTCAGCACTGTGAACGGTGCGGGTAAGAAGGACATATTTCAAGGAAGATCGCCTGGTAATAGCCATTTCGAGCTGATGCAAGTGTTTGGACCAATGGTGTCTTTAAGATACGTAATGCTGTGGTTTGGTCTGGAAGAAGGTGTTGGAGATGCTGAGGGTCATGGTATGAGCATAGCTCCAGGAGTCGCTGCCAAGTCTCATTCATCTTTCCAACGCCGGATTTTCCGAGACATGGGGAGGAAGAATTGTGGTCAGCGCCCACTCTGGCATTTCAGTCACCCAGCAGTACACGGTGTTCTTCTTTGGGGATACTGATGATAAGCGAGTCTAGCTGGATGTAGAACTTTTTCTTGTAATCCTCGGCGGCGCTGAGTGTTGCAGCATAAACACTGATCAGATTGACTCACCCAGAGGGCTTGCGGAGGCGGAGCTATAACAGTCTTTCAGTTCCTTGTTGGCGTGGTTCTATCATCCTCAGCATGGGATTACGGACAGCGAAACCAACCCTATACTCTCTGGTGTCCTCTGCACTCTTCCCTTGCGAGAAGAATGTAAAGTCATTTTCTCTAAGGGTTCCAGAATTTGTAAGCTGCGTCTCCTGCAGAGTAGCGATATCGACCCGGAGTCTTACAAGTTTATCGGTGATAAGTGAGGTCTTTCGTGCATCACCGATGATCTGGAGGTCATTCGCTAATCCTGGAGAATGTGCTTAAACATTCCAGGTGGCCCGTTTCAGGGAATGTGTTATACTTTTTTTTGTATTGCCTGGTGCATTAATCGCAGTCCACTTGTCAAGTATTGCTGTATCCTCAGCCTTGACTTTCCCAGTAAAGCAGGCGGACTGCGGCGGGGCAGCACCTCATTCGATCTGGCCTTCCCAGCGTTAGGCAGGCGGTAGCTGTCCAATCCTATCCTATATGGTGATGTCTCCCACCGTCGGGAGCGGCCTCTGGCGCCTAGCTGTACGCCAATGGAGCGGAAGGCTTATAACCGGTAACTGCTGCTTCTCGTGTTCTGTCGACATTTTGCTGCACAGCTGGAATGACCTCTCCAGGGCACAAGCCTGGACAGGATAGAATGGAGCTGTTTCTGCATTCAAAAGGTTATCAAGATTGGTCAACGCAAACTAAAAATACTGACCGGAACCCACCTAACATGTGTTCTTTTCAAATCATATTATCATTAAGTGAGGCATAAACTCCGGAAGTAAATAACTAAAATTCGCATACTTCAATTGGCAAACATTTGCTACAAAGCACTAAAGATAATGAATAATGAAACAAAAACCAAGGAATTTCAAACATTATAATATGATAACTGCATACGTTTATATGTAGTTTCTGACACAACTCTTGTGATGCATTTGAGGAACAAACGAATACATCACACATGTCGAATTACATGTATGATTGAACATAATAAATTATTGTTCCGGAACAACATATCATGAATACTTGAACGAAACTGAATAGTCCGAGAGGAACGTCTTCCATTTCCGTATCAATACATTCTATACCGTCTTTATCTGATATGTAGTAGGAAAAGGAATCCCTATAAACATAGCCAAATCAACAGGCATATGATCGCTTTAATGAGTACACTGACTTACTAAGTCGCAGAGGTTTCTAATCATGTTGCTAAACGACCCACTTTATTCAGTTTGTTTATAAATTAATAACAAGGTATAAAACGCAACAACCAAATTGCTTAAACGAAGTTAAAAGCGATCGGAAAAAACAACACTTGAAACCCTCAAAACAAAAAGGGCTGGACCGGCGTTTACTATCTTAAATAGACAAGATTCAAATTGTAATGTTTACACTTATTTGGAATTAATGACGTCTGTTTCCGTCATGTATGATTAAATTCTGTTTTAAAATTTCAATTAACTACATTTATTTTCGCAAATTTCATGTGACGTTTACCTTTGCCTGTGAATACTTAAATGTTTCTCATACATATGTCCCTTCAGTAACACCTGACAGACGTCCGTTCTATGTTCTTTCGGCGACTTGTTACGCGATAGGGTCGGCATGGGGGTCAAGACTCGAAGTGAGAATATGAAAGTAAGCTTACGACATGGGGGCCCGAAGAACTGCGCATATGCAGACCAAATACATTGGAATGCTCAACCCCAAGGTCGGGGTCATGGGGTAGAACGTCATTGGATCCCTCTATGGTCGCCATTGTTCCTACGTGTTACCAAGTTTCACCGATATGTCATTCCCACGAATTAGCTATGTCGTTTCCACGATTTATTAAGTCGTTCACACGACTTACTCTTTTCCACGCGTTAGTTATTTTAGTATTGGGAACTAGTTACTCAGTCATGTGAACGAGTTTCTAAGTCTTAAGAACGAGTTCTTAAGTCTTTGAAAAAAGTTACTAAGTCTAGGTAACGACATAAATAAAAACAACATGCAAATGTCCGAGTTGCTTTCGCGACCCGACGTGTAAAACTGGAGCGTTTCTTTTTCACATGGTTATTGATTGCAATCTCATTAAAATCATCTTCTTGTCGTGGGCTTCTATTATATGCACTAACAGCGATAACAAGTTTTCCGCCATTTTTACTTATGGTGTTAATCAATTGCTAACTACTGTCTCAATTGATAATCAGATGTAAAGAACTATTGTTTTTGTAAAGTCGCCCACTGAGACAGCGGCGCGAATTATGCCACCCGACTTGGACATTTTTAATGAAGGCTTATTGTACTTTTATTCAAGGTTTACCATCTAGATCAGTTGCTAGAGCGCTGTATTACAAATCGGAGGATCGCTGGGTCGATCCCCGGTCCGGCCAAATACCTTGAGTGCAGATTGGTCATGATATTCTTTCTACGGCCATTCTAACCATACAACTAAATCAAGTAGGGCAGTTTTCAGTTATAGACAGAAATATGTGCACTGAAAACTGGTAAACCAGAATAAACAGGAAAGGTGTGAGTTGGTATACTGACATCAGTAATATAACCGAAATACTGTTGAAAACGTCAACAAGCCAAATAAACAAATAAACAAACACACACACGCACGGACAAATGCACGCACGAACGCACGGACGCAAGCACGCATGCACGCACACACTCACGCGCGCGCGCGCGCACACACACACACACACATACACACGCAAACACACACATACACAAACACACGATAACGGTCTTCTGGGCTCTGACGTAAACTATGGCCACCGCGAATCGGCCTGTCTAGGTCAGTCTCGTACTTAACCTTAATTTATTATTTATTTAACATCGCCTTGATGGATTACTTAATAACAAAAATACATTTTTGGCAAAATATGCACAGTCAAAGCATACATGTCCACTCACAGGCAACAGTTTGAGAACAATGCAAGACTATTACTGGCCAGAATAGGACACTATTGAACGATTTGTGTTAAGATGAAGTAACAAAGACGCTGCCAACAAAATCCGGTAGAAAGCGTTCACGTTAAACATTGACAGTATCACAGTTGTAAGTCTACGTTTCAGTTACTTGTGTCGTTATTCAGCCCGCAACATCTTCACACTTTTTCTAACATTACACGCGGCTAGAAGTGGTAAGCCGTGCTTTGGCATTGTTTCAGCAGTGGAACAGCCGCCGACGGCCATACCAAGCACAAAAAAAACGGCTTAAGCATAGCAAAGCCAACATTGACCAGAAATTACCACTAACGATCACGTCCACAAGATTTTACAAACGTTTTGTACGTGATGAAGCCGTTATGCGCTGTGTGAACTGGCCTTTACGTCGGATTGAGCGTAGTAAATATTCATAAGCGTGTCGTCCGAACAACATGGCAAAACGCCATGTTGTGTTAATGAAGTCCCGGTAATCACAACCAAAGTTATGGGACAAACAACTTCTCCATTAATGATGTTGTTTTATTAAAATGTGTGTAATAAAAAAGTGTATATAAATTGTGCATAGCGTTATTTTATATACTGCAACAATCCGCCATGAGCGTTCTGTAATACCTGCCAGGTACCTGACACCTGACCTCACCAGGAGAAAAAGAAGAAAAAGAAGAAGAGAAAGAAGAAGAAGAAGAAGAAGAAGAAGAAGAAGATGAAGAAGAGAAGAAGAAGAAGAAGAAACAGAAGAAGAAGAAGAAGAAGAAGAAGAAGTAGAAGAAACAGAAGAAGAAGTAGAAGAAACAGAAGAAGAAGAAGAAGAATTCTGAGCACAGCATGATAGAAAATAACATATATCATTTTTAATTACAAACATATGATAACACTCATTTTAGAGACGCCTTTTGGATGGTAGTTTTTCATCGCGAAAGAAAGAACGAAAAGAATCTTAATTTGAATTATAATTGGGTTTAATGGTCCCAGCTGATTATGAATTTAAATGTATCGTAAAAAACACGCTTATTTTGTTCATTTTAATACTTAAAAGCCATGTTTCCTGCGAGTCTTTAATCAGTGGAATGAATTGTTTTATTTTAAAATATGCATATACATGCATGGGATTTGTTTTTGTTCATAACATTTATTGTTTATTGTTTATCCCTAAAAACGAGCTCAACCCTTTATATATTCGTACGATGTAATTGCAACAATGGCATTTTCAACATATTTATTTTTTAAGAATCTTTTTAATTAGTAGTATTGAGACCATAAAACAGAGCGTGACTTTATAGTTGACATGGTAGCTCCTCATCAGACTGCGCGATTACGAAGGCTGGGTTAGAGCTACGCTGGCCACATATGTCATGTCATAAGACCCATTTTCGAATGACGCAGCTCACATTACATAACTTTTAACACGAGAAATAATGCGCTCCGGACCGTGCCTAATTTCTTACCATGCATCATATATAAATAAACAGGTAAACAATCAACAGACCGTTCATATAAATGTTTAAATACATCGCGACAAGTGTTTCCTTTCAAAATACTATCAAAGTTTCATTGTAGCACACAAGTCGAGAGCAATAGAGGATAAACTCTTGCACCGGTAAATGTTTTTTAATGTTTTAGCTGCTATAAAACATCTTTATGAAGAAGATAAAAACCTATCACGTACGCAATCAGTATCATTATGTTATGTTACATTATAAGTAATATAAGATCATTTCCTGATCTTTTTGATGGTAGCATATTGTAGTGAAAATTCAATGATCACAACAGGTACAAGATGCTGCTAAACATGCCCATGGTGGAAAGTTAGACCATTCTACTGACATTATATAGCATATAATATATATGACAAAACAAGAATAACATTAATAAAAGAAAAAAGCTGTCACCACCTGGGCTCGAACCATTGACCCTAAGAGTAAAAATATCGCGCTGAAACCACACGGCCATCCGTGCTGCTAACTTAATTGTTGTATTTTATACGTTATATAAGCAATAAACATTTGGTCACAAAATAAAACGATATCAACAGAAGTTATTTCATCGTTTCGCGTCTGCTACGCTTTATAATTTTATTAATTGAAGTTAAAGTTTAAACCTATTTATTTTAGCTCGATTGCATTAAAACCCTAAAGCTTATTTAAACACTCTCGAATCAGTTTCCTGGATTTGGTGTCTTGTGTGGAAATCTTAAGAACGCTCCAACAGCGGGGATCGAACCCATGACATCCCGGTCGCTAGGTGGACACCATATCCACTACGCCACGGCAAAATCTTATCACTTATCAATATCAATTTCTAACGATGATTTTTCGTAAACGTACATTAATTTTAAGTATGAGTTTTCATCATTATTGTTATTTCGCTCCCGGATGTACATTATTCATTTACGTTTTGAATCCGTGACGAAAAGTTTGAAAATTCTAATTTTGACAACTGTGGACAAGTCCCTTTAAGACTAACCGTAGATTTGCTTTAATTATTTATGCAAACACAATCAGTGAATCAAACACAGTAAATTTTGGTACAGTTATAAGACTAATATGTAATTCGCAAATTCATGAAATACAAAAATAACTGATCTTACCCAAGCAACTCTCATTCTATATGAAACTTGCCCAAGTTGTTAACTTGCTTTTTTTTTTACTTATTGGATTCAAACTTAAAATTGACTATCATGATTTTTTAAACAAATAAGTATTTTTTCAATAAAGTGCAACCGCGCATTTGTTGTATGAAGTCCCCACACTGATTCGACATTTTTCCCACCGTTCAAACGCGCGGTTGCACTTTACTGAAAACATACTTATTTGTTTAAAAAAAATCATGATACCTATAGAAAACTCTCACGAATGAGCGGGCTCTCCACTTTATTCCATTAAAATGGTGAATTATTTAATAAGACATCCTTACAAAGGATTTGTGGTCGATACGTCGATATGTGTACGATCCTTGTGACCAGTGATTGTATTATTACCAGTGCGTATGTACCGACTCGAATGCTGTTTATCAATATGTGTACTTCCATAGATATAATGCGTATTTCATGGACTTTGTTGGACACCTATTTTAAACATGTTGTTTGTGCTCTAATAATCTGCATTCATTGTTTTCTATTTGCTAGGCGACAGCTGAGGTCATTTGTTACACGTGCCTACTACTTCAATTTCTTGATGACTTCAGCGTTCTTACTTTGAAATTCTACTGTATGTCTGAAAACGCTTTGAAACATACACAATCTTCTTTCTTCATATTCTTGTCGATCACTCAGATAGACAAGCCGGCTCTCTGCTCAAAGGTAGCCGTACAAACAATACAAAAATAAACTNGATAGAAAATAACATATATCATTTTTAATTACAAACATATGATAACACTCATTTTAGAGACGCCTTTTGGATGGTAGTTTTTCATCGCGAAAGAAAGAACGAAAAGAATCTTAATTTGAATTATAATTGGGTTTAATGGTCCCAGCTGATTATGAATTTAAATGTATCGTAAAAAACACGCTTATTTTGTTCATTTTAATACTTAAAAGCCATGTTTCCTGCGAGTCTTTAATCAGTGGAATGAATTGTTTTATTTTAAAATATGCATATACATGCATGGGATTTGTTTTTGTTCATAACATTTATTGTTTATTGTTTATCCCTAAAAACGAGCTCAACCCTTTATATATTCGTACGATGTAATTGCAACAATGGCATTTTCAACATATTTATTTTTTAAGAATCTTTTTAATTAGTAGTATTGAGACCATAAAACAGAGCACGACTTTATAGTTGACATGGTAGCTCCTCATCAGACTGCGCGATTACGAAGGCTGGGTTAGAGCTACGCTGGCCACATATGTCATGTCATAAGACCCATTTTCGAATGACGCAGCTCACATTACATAACTTTTAACACGAGAAATAATGCGCTCCGGACCGTGCCTAATTTCTTACCATGCATCATATATAAATAAACAGGTAAACAATCAACAGACCGTTCATATAAATGTTTAAATACATCGCGACAAGTGTTTCCTTTCAAAATACTATCAAAGTTTCATTGTAGCACACAAGTCGAGAGCAATAGAGGATAAACTCTTGCACCGGTAAATGTTTTTTAATGTTTTAGCTGCTATAAAACATCTTTATGAAGAAGATAAAAACCTATCACGTACGCAATCAGTATCATTATGTTATGTTACATTATAAGTAATATAAGATCATTTCCTGATCTTTTTGATGGTAGCATATTGTAGTGAAAATTCAATGATCACAACAGGTACAAGATGCTGCTAAACATGCCCATGGTGGAAAGTTAGACCATTCTACTGACATTATATAGCATATAATATATATGACAAAACAAGAATAACATTAATAAAAGAAAAAAGCTGTCACCACCTGGGCTCGAACCATTGACCCTAAGAGTAAAAATATCGCGCTGAAACCACACGGCCATCCGTGCTGCTAACTTAATTGTTGTATTTTATACGTTATATAAGCAATAAACATTTGGTCACAAAATAAAACAATATCAACAGAAGTTATTTCATCGTTTCGCGTCTGCTACGCTTTATAATTTTATTAATTGAAGTTAAAGTTTAAACCTATTTATTTTAGCTCGATTGCATTAAAACCCTAAAGCTTATTTAAACACTCTCGAATCAGTTTCCTGGATTTGGTGTCTTGTGTGGAAATCTTAAGAACGCTCCAACAGCGGGGATCGAACCCATGACATCCCGGTCGCTAGGTGGACACCATATCCACTACGCCACGGCAAAATCTTATCACTTATCAATATCAATTTCTAACGATGATTTTTCGTAAACGTACATTAATTTTAAGTATGAGTTTTCATCATTATTGTTTTTTCGCTCCCGGATGTACATTATTCATTTACGTTTTGAATCCGTGACGAAAAGTTTGAAAATTCTAATTTTGACAACTGTGGACAAGTCCCTTTAAGACTAACCGTAGATTTGCTTTAATTATTTATGCAAACACAATCAGTGAATCAAACACAGTAAATTTTGGTACAGTTATAAGACTAATATGTAATTCGCAAATTCATGAAATACAAAAATAACTGATCTTACCCAAGCAACTCTCATTCTATATGAAACTTGCCCAAGTTGTTAACTTGCTTTTTTTTTTACTTATTGGATTCAAACTTAAAATTGACTATCATGATTTTTTAAACAAATAAGTATTTTTTCAATAAAGTGCAACCGCGCATTTGTTGTATGAAGTCCCCACACTGATTCGACATTTTTCCCACCGTTCAAACGCGCGGTTGCACTTTACTGAAAACATACTTATTTGTTTAAAAAAAATCATGATACCTATAGAAAACTCTCACGAATGAGCGGGCTCTCCACTTTATTCCATTAAAATGGTGAATTATTTAATAAGACATCCTTACAAAGGATTTGTGGTCGATACGTCGATATGTGTACGATCCTTGTGACCAGTGATTGTATTATTACCAGTGCGTATGTACCGACTCGAATGCTGTTTATCAATATGTGTACTTCCATAGATATAATGCGTATTTCATGGACTTTGTTGGACACCTATTTTAAACATGTTGTTTGTGCTCTAATAATCTGCATTCATTGTTTTCTATTTGCTAGGCGACAGCTGAGGTCATTTGTTACACGTGCCTACTACTTCAATTTCTTGATGACTTCAGCGTTCTTACTTTGAAATTCTACTGTATGTCTGAAAACGCTTTGAAACATACACAATCTTCTTTTTTCATATTCTTGTCGATCGCTCAGATAGACAAGCCGGCTCTCTGCTCAAAGGTAGCCGTACAAACAATACAAAAATAAACTGTAACCTGCCATTGAAATTCATCCCATATTCCTTTAAAGTTAATATAGAAATACATTTAATGACCACAACATGTTCACTAAAGCAGCCTTGTAAGAGACCTCTGCTAAAGACTAACATTATCTGTAATCTTTCTCAGCGTAGCGTATCAACCATTACTTTCCTCCAATATTCCCCTGATGAGACATCTGACAATTCCGACTTACTACCAATATAAGTTATTCCTTTTATCTATCCCAGTGTTTGTCTTTGAATCTTGTCAGTCAATTTATAAACGACCCTTGGCTTATGTCAATGTATAGTTTCAACTATCACTCGTGGGTGACAAACCAAGACCGGAGTATTGTTATTTAACCATGTGTGCCATTATGCTTTATTTAATAACTTGAGGCCCATAATCAACAGTCTTAGGCAAGACACTCAGCCGACCAATAAGAGCTATTATTATCAGCTCATTACATGAAGCCAAAGCAGTTTTTTAGGGCAGTCATATTTGTTCTTAAACATTCGTGTGCACATCCTGTTGTTTTTTTCATGTTGACATTTCATAGTCACGAGCCGCTTGACGCTGAAATATTATATTATAGACTGTTTAACGAAACATCTATAAGGTGAACAAACGGGTTCTGTGGCAACTTGACACTGCAGGCGCAGTAACAAAGAAATATATTGATATTTCTCTTGACAATTTTAAGGATAGGCGAATCCGACGAACTTTTAATCAATGTCTTTTCGCCAAATCAGAACACTACAAAGGGAAACAAATACTAATATATATATATATCGAATGTTATTTTTGATAGTTGATACAGATTAAACTATTTCATAGATTCTAAAAAAAAAAAGTTATAAGATATTACAACATGTTACAAACACTCGCATTGTATAACAATACAAATGAGTGCAGTAAGTAAATGATTAAAAGGGATGTGTTTACAGATTGTCAAAATGACAATTTGCCTATTTTGTTTTTGAATGTTAAAAAAAGAACACTGTATATCAGGAAGAGAAATGACACTAATGTCGTAACTACTCATTATGACAAGACAGATTGGTTGCTGAATAATGATCCTTTGAAATTTATAAAATTATAAATAGTTATACACGCAAAACGATTGAATAATTTGGAATGATTCTTTTAGTTTTGTTTAACTTTGAAACAATGCGTAGATCGCTGACATAAAGTATAAAACGCATGCTTACTTATAACAGTTCGGATGACTACGGAATACCGTTACTGCCATCGTGGTTACACATTAAAATCCAGAGGGTGACAATGCGATAATGCGATAGTACGATGGCGACAATGCGATAGTACGATGGCACCAATGCGATAAAACGATGGCGACAATGCGATAATACGATGGCGACAATGCGACAGAACAATGACGACAATGCGACAATGCGACAAAACGATGGCGACAGTGCGATAGTACGATAGCGACAATGCGATAGTCATATCGTACTGTCGCCATCGTATCATCGAATTGTCGCCATCGTACTATCGCGTTATCGTACTGTCGTCATCGTATTATCTTATTGTCACCATCGAACTATCGCACTGTCGCCATCGTATTGTCGCACTGTCGCATTGTCGTCTATCGGCTTCCGGTACACATGCGCACATCGAATTTTTTCCTAGATGGAGCCACTTCTAAATATACTTTACAATTCGGAATACCTTACATCAATACCCATTCTATAACTTAATAAGAATTTGATTTCATTATAACTGTAACCTCTTTTAAAGTACATCTTTATAAAGTCATCTATTGTGTTTCTGCAATAAGAATAGTTTGTGAACCGGAAGGCTATATTCGACAATGCGATAGTACGATGGCGACGATTCGACAATGCGATAGTGCGATAATACGATGGCGACAGTGCGACAATACGATGGTGAAAGTTCGATAGTACGATGGCGACAATTCGACAATGCGACGGTACGATGACGACAATGCGACAGTGTGACAATACGACGGCGACAATGCGATAGTACGAAGGCGACAATGCGATAATACGATGACGACAGTACGATGACCATCGCATTGTCGCAAACGTACTATCGCGTTGTCGCATTGTCGCCATCGTACTATCGCATTGTCGCCATCGTACTATCGCATTGTCGCCATCGTACTATCGCACTATCGCATTGTCGCCATCAGGATTTTAATGTGTAACCACGATGGCCCTAACGGTATTCCGTAGATGACCATGTGGTTACGATGATGAAAAGCCTTCCAATCCGAATGACACTGGTTCGAGTCCCGAAACACGTTTTTCATGTGATTTCCACTGTTGTAGTTCTATTCGTCTCATTATAATAGAGTTTATAGTTGCGGTTTTCAAATGTTTTAATAGATTTTAAAAAGTGTACTTGTACAAATACACGCATTTTATCAAAACAAGAAAACTAATATATCAGACTAAGAACACATGACAGTTGTTAAAATATATGTTCGTTTACTGATAATCATCAATCGAGATAAGAAAAATAATAATTTCTGCTAGTGAACTAGCGATTCGCTTTTGAGTTGAAATGTTTGTAATTTTGTTACGCTGCCATAACATTTTTGAGTTTTGGTTTGTAAATAATGAATTATTGGAAATTTATGAGCGATTCACTTTCTGTTATTAATTTTTGATATTCCGGCGTAACATTGAGTTTTTGTCTGTAAATAAGTAAGTATATGAAATGCAAGCGATTCGATTTTGAGTTAAAATGTTTGGAATTTTGTTTCGCTGGTGTAACATTTTGTGTCTTTCTTCCTTCAGTAAATTCGCATGTCCATTTTTCAGAAGTTACAAATAAATAATTTCAACAAATGCCATTTTATTGGGATTCATAAAAATTCCCCTGTTAAAATATAACCATTTTTATAGGACAATTTTGAGAAAAGAAATATTGCTCAAAGAACAATGATTTCCAAACTTGTAGCTGAATATCGTTTTTATACACTTTTAAACTTATTTATACTGCTCTATAACGACGATGCCATAGTATTTCTTAATCGCAAAAGTACGTATAGGCATAGCTTAATACTTTTGTATTTGAACCGCCAAGACTATGGTATTGTACTCCTGCGTACCAGAATCCAGCCGTGCAGCAGATCCTTATACGATGATATCAATATACTTCCACTATTGAACATGGCCTATGGTAATACAGCCTTATGCGTGGAAAGACTATATTCTTTGAAATAGTAATACCAATGCATCTGATAGCATCTGATAGGAAACAAGTCAAACATGAGAAAAAATGTGAAACATATGAAATTTAAGACATATGTATAACAAAGATCGTATTATCAACAATTATTTAAAGATCTTTGGTTAAAAAAACGGAGTGCGATTACTACATGTACGCATTTAACATCAACAACCAAACTGTGACTAAAACACCATACAGCAATAATGAAATGTTTAAAATGTTTATTAGTTTTGTGCAGGCAAAAACGACCCAAGCAAAAACCGGCGTTTAAAGCGCTCCCAAAATAGTAAAATAGTCCCCGACGCCCTACTGAAACAAGCATACGGAGTTCGACAGTAAAAAAAATATTATTTTAGCCCAAATGAAAAACAGTTTAATCACTCGTTCCTTATCAGTTCTAAATTGTTGATCCTCACCTAACATCGGATTTAGTGAAGTAAATATGTATACGCGTGTCGTCCGAACAACTTGGCAAAACACCCTGTTGTGTGTATGGAGTCTCGGTTATCACAACTGGGACAAAATACTTCTCCATTAATATTGTTGTTTTATTCAAATGTGTGTAATGAAAAAGTGAAAATAAATTGTGCATTGCGTCATTTAATATACTGCAACAATCCGCCATGAGCGTTCGGTAATACCTGGTACCTGACACCTGACCCCCATCAGGAGAAAAAGAAGAAGAACAAGAAGCAGAAGAAGACGGAGAAGAAGACGAAGAAGCGGTAGACGAAGACGAAGAAAACAAAAGAATGCGAAGAAGCGGAAGAAGAATAATAAAAAGAAGAAGAAGAAGAAGAAGAAGAAGAAGAAGATGATGATGATGATGATGATGATGATGATGATGATGATGATGATGATGATGATGATGATGATGATGATGAAGAAGAAGAGGAAGAAGAAGAAGAAGAAGTAGAAGAAGAAGAAGAAGAAGAAGAAGAAGAAGAAGAAGAAGAAGAAGAAGAAGAAGAAGAAGAAGAAGAAGGAGAAGAAGAGGACGAAGAAGACGAAGAAGACGAAGACAAAGAAAAAGAAGGTAAGACGAGGAAGAAGAAGAATAAAAATAATAATAAGAAGAAGAATGCGAAGAAGAAGAAGACGAATCGTCATTCTAAAATACTGTCTACAATACCAAAAATACCAGATGTCATAGTTATTTACAAACATAATTATGATGCCAATCATTTTAGAGACGCTTGTTTGGATAGTCGTTTTCATCGGGAAAGGAAGAACCATTGGATCGAAACCCTCATGGTTTGTTTAATGGCTTATATAAAGTGTTTTATAGAAATGTTGATGACAAAAATCTTAATTTGAATTATAATTGGCTTTAATGTTCCCAACTGATAATCAAATGAAATGTATCGTAAAACACGCTTGTTTTGGTCATTTTAATACTAAAAAGCCTTTTTCATGCGATACGTTCATCAGTTGTATGGACATTTTTATTTTTAAATATCCATATACATGCATGGAATATATTTGTGTTAATACATTTAATTGTTTATTGTTAATTCATAAAACTGAGCTCAACCCTTTATACAATTGTGCGATGTAATTGCAACATTGAACATATTTATTGTTTAAAGAGTCTTTTTTAATTAGAAGTATTAAGACCATAAACACAATGCGTGACGTTATAGTGGACACGGTATATCCTCACCAGAGTGCGCAATTGCGCAGGCTTGTCTGGAGCTTCGCTGGCCGCATATGGCATAAGGCCCCTTTTAGAAGTAATCCTTTCCGGACCGGGCCTTATTGTGGGTCTTTCTTACCATACATCTCATATAAATAGACAGGTAAACAACCAACAGACCGTTCATATACAGGTTTAAACACATCGCGACAAGAGAGCTTCTTTATAAATACTATCACAGTTTCATTGTCGCACACAAGTCGAGAGCAATAGAGGATAAAATCTTTCACCGGTAAGTAAATGTTTAATGATGTTTCAGCTATTATAAAATAGCTTTATGAAGACGATGAAAAACCTATCACTAACGAAATCAGTAGCCTTATATAATTTTATATTATTAGAAATATAAGATGACGTGTGCAATTAGCGGGTCATGTTTGCAATAGAAAGATTGCCGTTAATTTTTAATCAATGTGGAATTCACATTCATGTTTCACCAAGTGCAGTCGTTCAAGTATACGTCGTTTCTAATGTTTTAACAAACACACATTGACAGGTAGAAGCGTTGTTGCAACATAACATGACAGTCAACTGTCTGATCTCGTTGTCCTTAAATAAATCCATTTAAGTCATAATATTTCACTGAAGAAAACACCTTAAAATTATCATGCATTACAATTTGCAATACATGATTTTTTGTAAAGTTTTGTTTTTAAAACAACCAACATTGTGAGCTATTTAACAGTTAAACAAACACAAATCAATAATAGACCTAGTATTTTGAACATGAACCCTGATGGTCAAATCTTTGAGATTGGTACGATTTATTTTACCTGAGTATTCATTGTATAACATGCAGCTCTCATGTTGAGATAGTTCTCAAGATGGTGTACACGTCATGCATCGATGAAGGTTTTTGTTTTTTCTATCTGGCGACATCACTAAAAGCCGTTACTTATCTGTATCTGCCCTAGGCCTTCTTCATCAGACAGGACGGATTGAGGTGTTTAACATGACGTCCAGCATGTTCTTGTCGCCCGAACACCTTCTGCTTCTCACGGTCATTAAACTTGGCCTGTAACTCACGAGCTCTTCCCTAGCGTACTGCAGGGCAATTCACTTTCTCTGTGGAGGGTTTACATGACACGTGTTGATTTAAGCTTCGATGGGCCCAAAATAACTGTTATAACCAGAACTGTTCCTATCGTAGATGCATTCAATTTTAGAATGAAGGCATTTAAACTTGATTTCCATGTCCAGTGTTAAAATGCTTTTTGGATCCATTCTTATACTTGTATCGTGACGATTTACATCGCATGCTAAGTCAGGTAAATAAGACGCAGGTATTTACACAGCCTTGACATCAAGGTTGTGGGGAAAAATGGCAAAAGTGGTCATGCTTTTTATGGGTTTTTTTAAAGTCCAGACCCATTCGTTACTGTAACCTTGCCTTTCACCGCGTAAATTATCTGTGGGGGGAGGGGGCATAAACTAAAAGTAGTTCTTAAGTCCAGCCACGGTTCCAGTGAAAGAACAATATGAAAGCTCTAAAGAGCAGGCAAGAAAAAGTGACTCTATTGCATACCTAGTACTGACCGTAATAGTATTCATATGGACGTCTGGTCCTAAAATCTTGGTTATTCGCGGATAGACCATAGTATATAAGTTGATATGAAGCTATATAAAGTTCATGCTTGGCCGACCGGAGCGATATATCCCTTATCATTATACATGGGAGGTCCACCAAGCATGTCAACATTTAACTTCTCCACAACTTAAGCATCAAATGTTAACTCTCGGTCTCCTCTTGTGCACTTAATATGTATTTCTTAGACTGGGGAAAGCGGAGTGGTACCGTTGGCCTGGATGGCTGTTTTAGAGGCTTTCACTATGTTTATGCCGAGCGTTTACACCATAGACCATGCAACAGAGACAAGATTAGCTGTAGAAATGTTATGTCCGTAGAATCATAATGTCGTTGACCTTTTACACTCAAAAGACGAGTGGATGGAGTGACCATTAACATGCTGTTACTTTCCTTACCCTTTCTTTCAAAAATACAGTCGGGATCGTCGTTGCCCAAATTGTCCTTTGCAATCTTCATTTACTCTAGCCATGTACTGTTTTCTGACCCTGGCAGGAATTTGCAAGAGCTCCGAAAATGTTGACACCGATGGGAAACTTATCTGCGTATTCTGGGGACAGATTGGTCCAGATACTCTGCGTTTTGTTCAAATTACATCATTGGACCTTTGAAAAGTTGTTTTAAAAATGTCGGAGTCCTGCAAGAGAAACAACGTCTGCAACAGTCTTTCAATTGCCGCAGATTGTTCTTGTTCAGTTAGTCATTATTTCTAGAACGAAGTTTTTACCGGCCACCGGAATAACTTTGCGAAACCGAAATTTCGCAAACTTGAGTATCTTTTTCCTTTAAGATATTCATCCTTTAGATAAAGTGTGCGATTAAATGTTTCTCTCTGATGTTTGTTATATAATATGTCCATTTCTTTTATGATTCTTCTTTTCAAAATAGCCTTTCCCATGGTATATTTTCATTTTTCCATGCGAATTATTTTTGCATGTGAGTTTTTTTCCAAAATAACAAATGGGATTTTTTTCTATAAAAGAAAATTGAACTTAAATAAGCACACATACTTTTACAATGCTTGAAATCGATTACCGACCATAAACAAACTTATAATATTTCTTCATAAATCCCATTCAGAAAGTGGCCATCCAGTCTGATTATTATTTAATTAAATATGGGTCAGAAATATGGGGCTTAACTGAATCAATGGCAATTGAAAGAGTTCACTTAAATATTTGCAAAAAATCCTAGGTTTAAAATTCAAACACAGAATACATTTGTATATTGGGAACTTGGAAGAACATCTTTGAAAACTAAAAGACGCATGAATGTTGAAAATTATCAGTTAGAAGATCACAAGTATGGCAAGTGCAGTTATAGCCACATGTGAGAGAATTTTAAAAAATAAACCAAATACATATTATTGGTCAAAATCTGTTCGTTATCTGTTACAGGCCTTAGGCGTAAATCATGCATAACTACACCAAGGTGTAGGGGATGAACAGTGTGTTTTATCCTCGGTAAAGTCTAGATTAAATGATACATTCATCAAATATTAGATGTCAGAAATAAATAATTCCTGGGGAGCAATAAGTTACCGCCACTTTTGTAAATTTGAATGACAACCTTACTTAAAACATGTCAGTATAAATAAGTTTAGAGTTGATCTTTGAAGATTAAGTTCATCCCATAGATTAGAAATTGAAGCAGACAGATGGCATAAACCTGAATCTATACCTTTTCAAGATAGGAAATGTCAAAATTGCAATGTTCTTGATAACAATGTTGTTGTGCAGCTGTGAAATTGTGAGACAACTATCACCATTTTGAGAGCATGTATTTGATTTAAAGTTCACACAAATGTCTTCGTTACTGAATATTGCTCCTTCAAGAGCATGCTATTTTTAAGTATACACGAAAAGATTACTCATAATTGTTTATAATTCACGCTTAATTAAACTATCTAAAACGCAGGTCCCTCCTCTTGGAAAGAGGGATTCCCGATCGCCAAAGGCGGCCGAAAGTCTGCGATCGATATCGAAACGTCAGACGCGGTGTATGACGTTGAGTTTATGGCCGGACTTCCTCTCAATGTCGACTACAAATAGGAAGACGAGGCCCATTTGCAAAACAACGGACAAAGCGTCATGTGTCAGATCACCAGGCCTGGATGTTAGAGCGCTGCAATGTTTAACGTACCCGTCTATTATGAAAGGTCGAACATTTAAGACCCGTGTGAGATAGCTGCACGATAAAACGACCCTTGTCCCCCAAAACAAAACAAACAAAAAAACACAAAACGCCCTTGTCAAACGTATCTATATGACGAGTCTTACACTCAATTCCAATCGAGTAATTTTGTTCGTATAACAATGGATTCTAAACGAGGGTTATTTGTTTTGGTACATTTACACATACTTTATATTCCCGCTCATGATTCGCACGTAGTTTTATCTAAACAAATAATAGAAGTTTATTAAAATACATTATCGACACTTTAATTGTCTGCTCGTTGTTCTAACTGTTCTACCTTCTAACCCCAGATTTGACTGGTGGTCCCCTTGATTACCCGAAGTTCCGCCTGTAGCAGTTCCACCTGCACTGGGGAGCAGACGACAACCGGGCATCGGAGCATACGATTGACAGGAAGATATTCGCATCCGAGGTACGTCGTTTAAACCGGTTGTCTTCATGAGAAACATCCGGGTACTAAATTGATGAATGGTCTCGAAATAATATAGCGATTCTTGCAAATAAAAAACAAAGCATTTTAGATGTCCGTGAATTCTGGTTACATAGTCGCCCATGCATCTCGATTCATTACTAAACATGATTGGGCCTTCAGGTGTTTGCCAAATTCTACTGTTACGCCAATAACATTAGTTCTGCTCAATTACTAAGTACGTATGTTGAGTGAATGTATTACACTTTGTATATTTGTCGATTTGTTCATTTACACAGTCATGCTGAGCTTGACGTGGATGATTTAAAGCACGAATTTATATGTGATCACATTTTTTACAATATACGAAAAAACGTCTAATTGTATAGTTGTTTTTCTCACCCTGACGTTTTTATATTCTTTAAATGGCGGAATCGTCTCAAAATAGGGAGAGCAGTTTTTTTGTAAATGTTTGAATCCCACTAGGGCAGATATTTTAATCTTCATTAAATTGTTCATACTTCACATATGTATTTACATGGTGAATTAAACATCAGACGAAAATATTTATAAACAAAATAACAGCATCAATTATGTTTGTCATACTGACAAAATGTGTGTACTAATCATGAAATATAATTAATGATGTAGTATTTCACATGGGGCTGTTGAAACAAGAACCGCTGCATATAATTATACCTCCCAAACAACAAACAACGTAAAGTAATGTTGTTTGTTAAATTCTCAAGGAACACGACTTTCTGGCACTCCGGTTGACTTTTATCTTGATGACTTAAATTCAATAGAACGTGTGTGGCCAAACTTTAAAGGGTGTAGTTATATATTGAATGTAGGAATTGTATTGACAGGGCCATCGGAATGGAAGTCTTGCCAACATGTTAGTATTGAAGAGAATTATTTAAAATCTGACATTTCGGTGGACCATATTGTTGAAAGCTTTGTGATCCATATTTATTCATAGAGTGATGCTAATTCCGAGTTCAAATCGCGTACGGCCAATGAGTGATATGGTGGTCGAGAGAAGTGATACGATGGTCGAGTGATGATGGGTAGTGATATGATATGTTTAAAACGATATATTTTTAAGTATAACGAATGCATATAGTTTAAAAATATATATTTAAGCTCGAGTGTAGATAGCGTAAGTCTTATTGCAACGCTGCATCGAGTTAGTTTCCTGGGTAGAACTAGTACTTTGTATCTAAAGTACATATTGGTGCATATCCGTGTCATATAGATACTGGCTGTTTGATAAATATGGTTTCTTAGTTAGTGAAACATTTATCCACGTGTTGAAGTGGGAAGACAAATCGATTAAAGTAATCATATAACAAATGCATTTCTCCATTTAAAAAAGATCCGTCTAAACTTTTACACGCCTGGGTTGGAAACATAAATCGCGTTCTGAAAAAACTGGGCCTTATGCATGTGTGAAAAGTGTCGTCAGACTAACCAGGGACGACACTTTCCACCTACACTGGATTTTTGTTTAGAAGTGACTTCCTTTAAACGAAAAATTGCATAAAAGCTGAAAATGTTGTGCCAGATTAGCCTGTGCGAACTGCACAGGCAAATCGGGGACGACACTTTACGCACATCCATTAAACCCAGTTATCCTAGAACGCGGCACTTACGTTTTCCATTACAGCTGCACCTGGTTCACTGGAACACGAAGTACGACAGCTTCGCGGAGTCCGTAACCAAGAGCGACGGACTGGCCGTCCTCGGGATCATGATCCAGGAAGCACGAGGCGCACGAGGAGCCAGCAATTAAAGCGCGTGTCTTTCTCTTTATCAAGTGCGCATGTGTATCGTTGATAATCACATGAAACTTACTCATACAGTTTTATTATAAGATAAATAACCTCATTTAATGTTGTTTTAGGTTTATTAAAACACGAGCTGTAGTATGAGCTGGCATTCAGATTATTTAAATTATTTTAACGGGGTTTTAAATAAGAAGATTAAGCGTTATGTTCGTTTTTTATAGTTAAATAATTATTTTAAATTAATTAGATTGCGGATACTGTTTCATTAACCTTTATGGTTGGCACATTTTTATTCTAGTTTTCATGAAACTATTATAAAATACAATTGAGCTGCGCTTTGGGAAGTTCGTTAAGTGTCGTTCCTGCTGATAAGCCTGTGTGCACTACACAGGCTAATCTGGGACGACACTTTGCGCACATGCATTAAGCCCCGTTTTGTCTCGGATTTTTTCATCCCGGTCACACCCACAACGGGCTCTCCGTCCTATCGGACAACGTGAACATGTTGAGCAAGCCCCACAGCAAAGCCACAGCAAAGCCTCCTTCCCCATCTCTATCGATCCCACCAGCTTGTTGCCGGGTAACTAAAGGATGCCAGTAATTGACGCCTTCATAGATGACTGTTTTGTGTTTCATATCTTCATTCTTTTTCTTTAAGTATTTTTATTCATCCTTATTCTTATTATTTGTTTACGGCTTGCACGTCTTCTTGTCTTCCATCCTTGTCGCCTGCTTCTTAATTTCTCTTCAGTGTAATTTCCTTTGTTTTAAATAATATCGTATTACTGACAGTACAGTACGACAAACTTTCGATATAAGTAAAACAAAAAGTCAGTAGCATCATTTGCACGTTTTACGTTTAACGTCAGTTAGTGTTAAACGTCGTTGGTTCTCACACGTTACGTAACGTCGCTATTGCAGACAACATCAGCGCCTACTGGACGTACGAAGGCTCCCTCACAACCCCGCCCCTCTTTGAAAGTGTTCAATGGATTCTTCAAGGTACCCGTGGAATTCTCTGACCAACAGGTATGGATCTACATTTATTTAAATTCCAAACATACAGCATGAACTAACGCAGTATGTGTACGATGTTTTAGTGGGTTTTCAGTGCGTTCTAAACGTAATGTGAAAACTAGGGATGAAACAGGTTAACCGGTTTCCTTACTGAAACAACCGGTTAACCGGTTACATTTTCACGTCAATGCTAACATGAATCTTTTTCTTAAAATCATTCCTTTTTTGTGCAAGCCTGTTGAATTCAATGACGAATTAAGTCACCCTATTCATAAAGTTGTGACGTCTCTACATTCGTCTGATCTCGTTACTGGCAGTTTTACTATATGCTACTTTACTCACACCAGATTTGCCGAAATGAGCATACTCTAAGATATAGTCTCTGAAAGAATAAAATACTTTCTAAAGTATCATTCTTTCCTACATTCGTACAAAGGCATGTTTAAATTAGATAACTATAACATAAAATTTGCTTCAATCACTCCAAAACATTGTATGTATATACGCCTGTGTAATATTGTGTGTGTACCTCCGTTGCCAAGTAGTTTTTCCTTTCCTTTCTGAATACGTATATCAGTGTGTTCAATCGAGATGTTTATTCATCAGATCCGGTGAATAAGCATTTTTAAAACTGAATTAAATAAAGAACGTAATGAATGTATATAAAATAGTACGTCCTAAACGACATTATTATGGCGATTTTTGCAAATAGTAAGTGAAAGCGCCGCCTGCACACGATGACGCTAATACAATTGATCTACCCATCATGTACCGCGCAGAATCACACAGGTTAATTGAAAGTACTACCCGTCATGCACCACGCAGAATAAAACAGGTTAATTGAAAAGCGACACATGTGCACACGATGGAATGAAGCATCGTTTTAATGAGACCGATAATAGTTTTGAGTTTGCTTGTGTGATATTGTATCAGTCATAACTTGCAACTTTGCTATTAAACATGTACACCCTTATCAGTATTTGTAATGCATCCATTTTTGTGTATAACGGTTAATCCACAAAAGCGTGATTGTATATTGCTAAGTGCCATCTTAAAATCTCGTTATCTTAATCAAATAATACAGAAGGCTTTTGCGTCGATACGTGATACTTAGCACACATGGAATTAAGATCGCACATAATCGAACCGGCAGCAATTCTTATTAAACATTGTGTGTTTGCTCGATGAGCGCTCAGCAATTCTTATTAAACATTGTGTGTTTGCTCGATGAGCGCTCGTTGTAATTTCATTGTACACTTTGAGACAATGATAAAGATTGTCGCGGACTGATTTTTCTGTAGAACAAACAGTGAAATCCATAAGAACCATCGATTTCGGTCAGTATATAACAATTGTGTTACAGTCGATTTCCGATTAGTTGTTAAGCACCAAAGCATATCGCACGCATGTTTCCTTCTCAAATTAAGCGCTGGTGTTCATTTAAACATATACAAGTATTAATACCATTTTGACACAATATGTCAGGAATAATTTGTCTCTTTAAATAAAAACATATTTACTAAGATAAATCAGCATTACGTTTCAAGTGGAGCCTGTAAGCTTTAGTGTTTTTTGGTTCATAAATAACAGATGCTAGATGAAACTCATACTGCAATATGATCTTGTGTTTAAGAAGCAATGATAAATATGCATTGCTTTTGCCCTCAGCTTCTCCACATTAACTGGATTAAAATCATATTAAAAACAGTTACATATTGTTCTAGTTTTTGTCTAGAAAGTACACGCTTTAATCTGCCTTTCAGTTGAACGCTTTACGCAATCTCGCCGATTCCGACGGCCTTCACATGCAGGACATCTACCGACCTGCGGTTCCAAATAAAGGGAGAAAAGTCAGGGCCTCTTTTAAATTAGAAACAGTTCTGCATTACTTCCCTTATCATGGAGTATTCCGTCATTAGTCAAATGGGTATAAAGTCCGGACATAGACAAAAAACGCTGATGATTACATTTTGTATACAAAATGTACATGCATATGTTAAAACCCTTCGTCATATTATGACATAAAGAGCCATTAAGGATCGAATGCAACATATTTGTGCACTATTGTGTGTAACTGCGCAAATGGATTGTAGTTGCATCTACCATCACCAGCATTTAAAGACGTATCAACATACCACATTTGTCTAATTCATTATGGAACGCCATAGCTGTCTTACGTTGTAACATTTCTTCCTGTCTTCTTCAGAAGGTGTCTTATGATGTCAAACCGTCGTAATATTTTGTCGATATGTGGTATTGACTTGTCAAAATACAGTCTTATTATGTCAAACAGTCGTGACAAGACAACGTTTCGTTGTCACGTCCTTGTGCGCCTAAACGAACTTTCTCGCGGTCATTTATTGACACATAACGTACTTATATGAAAATCAAATAAAGGATATATACATTATAAATATGTTCACATGTTGCATGAAATCTCTAATCATATAACAAGTGAACCTGTACTGAATTTTCTCGGTATGAACATTTCGGACTAATTTATTCTCAGGCCTGAAATCAGCAAAGCGGGGAGAATTTGGATGTAACTATTTACTATATACATACATACATGTATATGTTTGAAGATTTTAAGGGCATAATCGCATTATGAATTTTGTGATTAAATTTTGTTGGATTTATCATTTACAGACGTTTTGCTCATGTATTATGAAATTATGAAGGCTTTTTTACATTACATTTACATTTTATTATTACATAGAGTTTGTGCATGTAATAGTGTTAATGTTTTATACTTTAATATAAAAACTCCATGCGTGGGACACTGCACAAAAAACGGTCAATTGTTACTTGTAACGATTATTGCTCATAAATGCATAATTATTGTTAAGTACTTGAACATCGTGTTTTGATGGTTTTCTACTGACATACAGCTTTTACGGACTGCATTAAACCAATTTTGAGCGTTTCGTCTTCAGGTGTATGCAACTTCTACAATTATTATACATTCTGTCATAATTTGTGTATTCCGAATTTGTTATTATCGTTTTTTATGTTTGTTTGTGTCTTTATTTAATATTTATTTACAATAAAAACTAGATTTATATAATAAATGTAAACAAGAATTTAACGTATTTTTTTCGTTTTTTAGCAATTAATCACAAACGTTTTATCCTCACGGTTCATAAACTGACGACGAATGTAAACATACACATAAACATATCAATGTTTTTAAATGTCGTAAGACATCGGTCGTAAATTATGTCTGAGTGAGTTTGAATATCAATTGTTTAGATGTTGGTTAGTCATTTTATATCCTTAGTAAACCGCTTTCTGAAGTAGGCTTTCTATAGTAGGCTTTCTATAGCAGACTCTATATAGTAGGTTTTCTATAGTAGGCTCTCTATAGTAGGCTATATATAGTAGGCTCTCTATTGTAGGCTTTCTATAGAAAGTTTCTAAAAAAGGCTCTCTATAGTAGGCTTTATATAGTAGACGTTATATAGTAGACGTTATATACATGTAGAAGGCTTTATATAGTATGCTTTCTATAGTAGGCTTTATATAGAAGACTTTCTATAGTAGGCGCTCCATAGTAGGTTTCTTATAGTAGGCTTTATATAGTTGGCGGTCTATATTAGGCTTTATATAGTAGGATTTTTCTAGTAGGCTCTCTATATTAGGCTCAGTATACTAGGTTTTCTAAAGTGGGCTCTCTATAGAAGACTCTTTATAGTAGGCTTTCTATATTTGGTCTCCATAATAGGCTCTAAGTTTTCTTAAGTAGGCTCTTTATAGTAGGCTCTCTATGGTAGACACTCTTTAGAAGACTTTCTATAGTCGGCTCTCTATAGTAGGCTTTCTATAATAGGCTTTCTTTAGTAGGCTTTTTTGTAGGCTTTCTGTAGTAGGCTTTCTATAGTAGGCGTTCTATAGTAGGCTCTCTTTAGTAGGCTTTCTTTATATTTTTTTCTATAGAAGTCTCTATATAGAAGGCTCTTTATACTAGGCTTTCTACAGTAGGCTGTATATTTTGGGCTTTCAAAAGTAGACCCTCTATAACAGGCTCTCTATAGTTGACTCTCTAAAGAAGGCTTGTTATAACAGGCTCTCTACAGTGGGCTTTCTATAGAAATCTCTTAAAAGCAGGCTTCTTTATAGAAGGCTTTGTATAGTAGACGTTCTATTGTAGGCTCTCTATAGTTGGCTTACTATAGTAGGCTTTCAATAAAAGGCTCTTTATAGTAGGCTTTCTATAATATGCTTTCTAAAGTAGGCGTTATATAGTAGGCTTTATATAGTGGGCTCTCTATAGTAGGCTTACTATTGAAGTTTTTCTATAATAGTCCCCATATAGAAGGCTCTCTATAGTTGGCTTTCTTAAGTAGGATTTCTACAGTAGGCTCTATATTTTAGGATTTCAATATTAGACTCTCTTTAACAGGCTCTCTATAGTTGACTCTCTATAGAAGGCTCTCTATAACAGGCTCTCTATAGTAGGATATCGATAGTTTGCTCTCTATAGCAGGCTTTCTAAAGTAGGCTCTATATAGTTGGCTCCCTATTGTAGGCTTCTATAGTAGGCTTTGTATGGTAGGCGTTCTATAGTAGGCTATCTATAGTAGGTTTTCTATAATAGGATTACTATACTAGGCTTTGTAGATAGGCTTTCTATAGTAGGCTCCCTAGAGTAGGCTTTTTATAGAAGTGTTTCGATAGTAGTAAATATATATAAGGCTCTCTATAGTAGGCTTTCTATAGTAGGCTCTATTTTTTAGCCTTTTGTAATAGACTCTCTATAACAGGCTATTTATAGTTGACTCTCTATAGTAGGATCTCTATAACAGGCTGTTTATAGTAGGCTCTCTAAAGTAGGCTCTCTATAGTAGGCTTTGTATAGAAGGCGTTCTTTAGTACTCTGTCTACAGTAAGCTCTATATACTAGGCGTTCTATAGTAGGCTCTCTATAGTAGGCATTCTATAGTATAATTTCTATAATATACTTTCTATAGTAGGCTTTCTAAAGTAGGCTATCTATAGAAGTGTGTCTATAGTAGTCTATAGATAGAAGGCTTCCTAGTGTAGGCTCACTATAGCAGGCTCTATATTTTAGGCTTTATATAGTAGGCTCTCTATAGTAGTCTAGTCGACTATCTAGAATAGGCTTTCTATAGCAGGCTCTCTATTNGGCTTTCGTTTTTAGGTTGTCTATAGTAGGCTATCTATAGTAGGCTCTTGATAGTAGGCTGTCAAGCTTTCTTTAGCATGTTTTCTATAGTATGCTCTCTATAAAAGGCGTTATAAAGTAGGCTTTCTATTGTAGGCTTTTTATAGAAGGAGCTCTATGGTAGGCTCTCTATTGGAAGCTTTCTTTAGTAGGCTCTATATAACAGGCTCTCTAAAATAATGCTCTTTGTTGAAGGCGCTCTTTAATAGGCTCTCTTCATTAGGCTATCTATAGCGGCTTTGTATATTAGGCTCTCTATAGAAGGCTCTCTATATTAGGCTTTCTATAGAAGGCTCTCTATAGAAGGCTTTCTATAATATGCTCTGTATAGTAGGCTCTCTATAGTAAGCGCTCTATAGTAGGCTCTCTATAGTGGGCTCTGTATAGTAAGCTTTATAGTAGGCTCTCTATAAAAACTCTCTATAGTAGGCTCCCTTAAGTAGGCTTTCTATAGTATGCTCTCTATATTAGGCTCTCTATAGCGGGCTTTCTGTAGGTGGCTCTCTATAGTAGCCTCTCTAAAGTAGATTGTTTTTTATTTTAAGAATTTACGATTTTACCAAACATTTTACAATGCAAACCATTCTCGTTGGAATAAGTTATTTTCGTCCGAATTCATCACATAAAAAGTCGTTGAGGGTAGATATTTGTACACATATTTTTGTAAGTGAGTTCTTTTAAGCTGGGGGACTTCACTTAATCCCACGAACTAGACCCCATAGTTTGAAATATGTAAGATCAGTTTGTCGAAAAGTCTAATATGAGAGAGTGTGTGCTGCGTGTATCACGTGGCTACCTTGAGTACGACCTTGAGGTACGTCATGACATTGGTGCGACGTCGTGCGACCTTCTATGCCACCCAAACCTTTTAACGGGTGTATTTTGTGACAAGTTGGTACTCATGTTATAATATACTTCTATTTATCATACCCATTCGTCGGTAAATGAGTCGTGCTCGGTTGAATTTGCGTTTAACAACTCAATATGTATGTAAGTTTTACGCTTATTCAACTGATTTGAAATTTAAAAAAAAAACGTGATAATTTACCAGGGACCTCATGACGAGGCTTAAAGGTTCTGTATCAAAGTTTGTTCAGATGAAGATTTTCAAAAAAATTGACACAGATTCAAAAAAAATGTACACATTATGAATAAACAATAATAAAAAAAACACACCTGCCTGAGAACAATGTCAGCATGGCGCAGTGGAAGCGTATTTTTGCTTCCCGAGGTCACGGGTTCAAATCCCTGGGGTGGATGCTTTTTTTGTCGTCATNATTGCTGCTGTTGTCATTCTTTAAATCAACCATGAGGAAAGCCATGTTTTGCTGTATTGATTTAAACTGTGTTTTAAAAACCTGTACAGACCAATGTTAACAAATGAATTCGTTAATGACTGATAATGACGCATTTAAGTTATAATTATGCACGCTAAAAATTGAGACAATGCTTTTTTAATTCAACGTATTTCCAAATGGCAGATATACATCTATTGTTCTGCCACACAAAGTCGACATGATGGGTTACTAGGCCTTTATAAGGCAATCCGGCCGCTAATTTGTGGACGTCACGGAAGAGAAACCGTGCAGTCAGATATTTTTTCATGGATAATACTATCAGCGTTATATTATAATCGCGTGTGTATTTCGCCTTTCGAACTTTGAATGCTTCGGATAAATGACTGCGGGTAAATGTGTAGTAGACCGACGCACTGAAACGAGATTATCGTCTCGAAAATGAATTTTACTGAAATATTGTAGAGAATCATTCAGTCTGTGTTAAAAACATTCCTCTGTTATGACCAAATTAGCATATATAATAGAACCCTGATACAATAAAGACAGAATCCGGCGGACACCTTGACACAGGTGTACTTGATTAATAATAAATGTTTTGGATTGCGAAAATTAATATTACATTGTACCAGTTTTGATACGTTTCTACTATTGTTTAATGTTAACCAAAACAGCTAGCTCACTGGCAAGATGGTTGGACTACAAATCCGATGATCGCGGGATCAATCTCCGGTCCGACAAATTAACGTGTTTGAGGATTAGTCTTGAAACCCTGTATACGGCCATTCTCACCCTATCGCTGATTCAAGTAGGGCAGTTTTCATCCACTGGCAGAAATATGGGCACTTAGTATTGGTAAACCAGCTAACACAAGCAAAGTGCGAGTTGGTAAACTTACCGTAGTGCAATAGCTTAAATACTGTTGAAAACGAAAATAACAACAATTCAACTAACAAACAAACACACAATAAACAAGCCTTCTCAAGTTTGCCGTAAACTATATCCACCGGGCGGGGTCGGGGTGGGGTGGGGTCGGGGGAGAGGTTAGGTCTGGAGGGTGGGTAATTGTTATAATACTGCTACATGTGTACCCGCTCACACATTTGCATGCGTTTTAATTGTGTTATGTACTTGGCGCACCGTCATTTCTGAAATGGTTTATTTTGACACAATATTATTTAAAAGCATTGGAATTCAATTTTCAAACTTCAAGTATAAACGAAAACCCATCAATATTTAGAAGTGAAACTCCAGAAGCTGCAGCAGTATTGCAGTTTTATACACCTCTGTGGTCCTTTATTTATGGCAAGGAACCAATCAAGACATTAGGCGCTTAATGATGCGGAACAACCAGCTATCTGATACTGTCTGTTTGATCGTATGCATATAGGTACGTTAAATAAAAACAAACACATACAGGAAAATGTACTTTGAAATATGATGTTTACTATAATTACCCACCCCCCCCATGCGTCTGAACGCTCCAAGAAACTTAATTGAAAAAACTCTGTATAACCTCTTGGTTACTGTGCAGTCAACTGGACTATTATAATTATAACGACTTGAACGGAGTCTTTGATGCGAACCAGAATTATGATTAACACTGTTACGGTCCCTTGGAAAGCGTTAAAAATTCATAAAACGATGTGTTCTTAAGTCGGGTAACTTGGTGAGAGATCTTTATTTGAAACGAATACATAATGACGGAAAAATTGAGCGGCTGATTGTAGGCATGATTGCTCCCTAATTGGAAAAATGGCTTGAATGCGATGACACTAATATCATTTTGTCTATCCAAGGTCTTTCGAAACATAAAGGTTTATGTATACTTACATGCCCTTTTATTGAATAAAACACATAATAAGTGAATTAATTTCAACACGATTCACGCAATGAAGAAACATAAATAACAATACAAACTTTCTCTGTCATCAGCTTATAAGTTTTAGTGTGTAATCTTTGTCTAATTAGTTCGAACAGTGTACGAATAATTATGTTGTTTATAATGCACCTTCCAATCCTCGGTATTGATACATAATCTCATTAAGCGTTGAGGTTCATTTTGTTGAAAAGTGCTTTCAATTGCTGTGTTCTGCTGTGCTGTGCTGTTCTGTTTAATGTGTTGCATTCCTGGTAAAGCAAAACACAATGTTATTTACCAGGTGCACATTCATTTTACCACGTGGCGAATCGTTATCTTTACACCTATGTACTCGTGTGCATACGTTAATAATGTTGAATGTTTCAAAACAAATCTAGCAGTAAATTACCGACGAAGCCGTCAACTGTAGAAGTCCATTTAATATTTACGAGTTGATAAATATGACTCATTACACCAGAGAACCGTTACGATGCAATAGTTCCGTCTCATGGGTTTGTATAATCAACTATATTTCTTGTAAACCCTTGGGTCAACAATCAAAAGGCGTAGCGATTGATTGCTGCCTGCTGGCTAATTGGCATTATAATTAACGCACGTGTTTACCTTTGACTATGTGTTTAAGTTGATTGCAATTACCGTTCGTACCTTAATATTTATTTGTGTTTTATTCAGATACTTCAGTCAGACACAGACACAGACTCGCACGGCCAACATCCTTGGTTCACTAATTGTGATGAAACCTGCCGTGAAAACCTTGATGGAATAATTGCGTCAATAACTGTGAAATATTTACAAACACATTTGTGTATTTTTATTTGTTTAAATCGCGTAACTTTAAAAAAAAAATCGGTTATAATAAAAGTAAATTAAATTCAATTGTCAAGAACATATTTTGATGCATATCATGCTATAGTCAAACATCATTATCATAAGTTGAGCGATATCGATGGCGCGGAACCACTTGCCGTTCATAATTTATTGAAACTTTTCACAATTTGCTCAATCCATGAAAAAGAAGAGATTATATTCACAGTCGAAGCGATTGATAAGCAAAAACTAGAACGTGAGTAAAAGCCAGAGCACCGACTTATCAAGATTCAAAATTACCGTAAATGAGTCTAAAAAAGTATTTAACGATTTGTCCAACTTGATTCTTGCGTATTTGATGAGCTAGCATGTAGAAAACTGGAAATCCAGTCGACTGTTAACAACCAGAAAGATTACATTGAACAATATCATGAAAGTGCATTTCAATAACAATATGATGAAGAGTGTTGTGAAGTATGGGAACAGAAAGCAGGTATTGCTCATGAAAGAATATGTACTAAACGAATTCATTTGTTAAATTGCATTATATGAGGGAGGCTTGAAAGGAAACACAAGTGAAATATCATAACGTTTAAAAGAAAACTTGGCTGTGGACCCTTTTCTGACTACCTTAGAATTGGTATAGTGTGAAGAAACGGGATTAAGTTATGACTTCTTCGTGAGCGAGTTATATCTCACTACTATAGCATTCTTATTTCGATCGCATATCACATCGTGTGTGTGTGGATGGGTGAAAATGTCGTTATTTGTAGAGAAAATTACTTGTTTGCTGCATATATTGAAAGGACGGATAACATTTGACGCGAAAATGTCTAAGAAAGGGTCAGTCAGTAAAAAATGATCCAGTCTTCATGTGTCCCTTATTTACTAAACACAAACTAACACAGTTAAATAAATTCACTTCAATGATTGCGGTCTACCAGCAGTGCGAAAAATACATCCGACGATGAGTCTGAGTGCCGCATGCAAGAGTCGGGCTATTTGGTATGAATTCAAGCTTGTGCTAATATAATGTTTGTACAATATACATAATGCTTTACAAACATCATGACGTAACATCTTTTTATTGTTGTTTTATTGGTTACTTGTTAACTTATAATTGTTAACGCCACACTTAATGTTTATATTTTTGTGTTTGTATTTTGTTCACATAAAAAAAACGTTAGATGATATATATATGTATTCTAGGCCTTTGGCTTATATATACAATAAATCTACTTGTACGTGTACTTGTTACATGTTCAAATACTGTGGAAACTTCTTTAAAAGATGTGGTTACATCTGTATATGATAAGGATACTTCTTGATATGATGTGGTTTCTTCTTTTTATGTTGTGGTTACTTCTTTTTATTATGAGGATGACTCTTTATTATATGTGGATACTTCTTTATATGGTGTGGTTACTAAGTGAGTGTAAGTATACTGATATAAAACCCCAAAAAGTCACGAAGTTGTCTGAAATAAGTATGTTTACCAATCATTATCATATTTTTGTGAAACTGTAATTATATCCAGTAATACATTATCCGACCCTTATATGTTGATATGTGTTTGCCAAAACACGCGCTGGAAATTATCTTAAAAATGATTAGCGGAAACAATAAATATCATTGACATGTTCAATATCCCACATATATAGCAAATCTCAAAGAAAAACAATATTCTTTCTTGTTTGTTATAGAAAACAATGCTCTATATGATTAATCAACAAGATGTTTCTGTGTTGTACTGAATCTGCCATTATATGAGCACATAATTGTGGATTAAATAATGGTTTACTGGAATGCAAGCTTTGCTATGCGACGGTTCACAAGGATAAATAAGCCGGTAAATTTTACCCTATCTGCATAATGACAAAAGTACAGCCAATATATACAAAGGTTTTCCCTTAACATAACTATGCAATTCGACCCAAACACAAGGTTATTTCGACCGGGTATATAAGGATTGTTTCAAATAATATATTGCTAATGCAAGGTTGCAATTGCCATACAGCGAGGCACAAAATAAATGCACTAACCAATACATATACGAACACAACAAACGCTCAAACTGAATATAACTGGGGTCACCTTATTGAAACGGTCAATCCAAAAGCACTAAGGGCGGGTTTTAAACCGGATTCATCGAGCTCCAAAGATGTATTTTAAACATGTAACTCATAGTTCACTGTGCTAAAACCTAGACGAAGATGTCAGATGTACATCTGTTGTTTTTTTGCCCATATTTTAAAGAAAAGGACATCTTGTGCTTTGTCTGTTGTTTAGTTTGCATGTGTGGTTAGACACCGTCGATGCGTTACGTTCGGGGTTTCAAATTGAATGACCGACTAGAATTGTTGAGGGCAGAAATAAAGACCCCTACTGGAAAGTTTTTGAGGTGATTTATGTTTGTTTGTTGGTGTTGGACAGATCGTGATGAGATTTCGAAATAAATTGGAACAAATGATCATCACATCAAAGCGACGTGTCGCGTGCAACGACCATGCTGCATCGAGAGCATGGTCACATTGGAATTTATGCTTATTCCTTACATGAATATCTTGAAAGTACATGTTTGTGTTTGGCTCATAATTTTGTCGTGAAATATGTTAGTTTAAAATAAATTAGCACACATGATCATGGTATTGAGACGACGAGTCGGGTGCAATAACCATGTCGCTAGTTTAAAGGTCAAGGTCACAGTGGACACTCTGAGTTTTGGTGTATTACTTATATGAATGGAATGAAGGTACAGGTTCGTGTTTGATTTGATAATCATATCAAGACGACGTGTAGAACGCAACAATCCAGTTTTGCGAAGACTCAAAATGTATCACAATCCATGTACTCGTATCTCATCATTAACAAAATGTCGCAATAAGAGTACTGCTATTATTTCATTAAATCGATCAAATCGTGTCACTATAAATTAAGTGTAATTCCAAAACTTAATATATCAAAGCGTATCCAAATAAATAAAGTTTTATCTCATTAAATTGATTAAAGTGTATCATATTACACACACTGTCATCTCATTATTAAATTGATCAAAGTACATCACAATACATGCACTCTTATCTCATCATAAGTTGATAACAGGTATCATAGTAAATGTAGTGTTATCTTATTAAATCTATCAAAGTGTGTCTTAGTTAATGCACAATTATCTCATCATAAATCGATCAAAGGGTATCACAGTACATGTCCTGTTATCCTATTATTAAATATATCAATGTGAATCATGATAACTGTACTGTTATCTAATCACATGCACAGACACAACCAAACACAAATATGGTGGACAATTAAAGCAGGTAAATTATGCATACAAGGTTTACACGTTTCATGTTAATATTGGCAAGCTATAACTTTCCAAATGTCCGTTTGAGGTTTAAATAAATCGCTCAACCACTCACCATACTTGAATTCCAACCATTCTAGAAGAAATTTCAAAGAAACGTTCCGACATATTTTTTTTCATTTTAATTGCTTAACAATTAAGTTTAAGATAATAACGACAACTACTTTTGACAGAGATTCCTGCTTTTTGATTGTGGTCAGTTCATGGCCGGCGACATATGTCGTCAACATGAGGCTCATTAACACAGCTGTGGTTCAATCTTGATGAAACATAGCCATAATGTTAATCTTGACAATATCAAGGCCATCTTTGTGAAATGGTATATTAACGTCTTTGTCTAATTATATATATCTCAAAATCAAATCTGGGACACGTAGGATTACACAAACTAGGCCAGATGCCACATTGTTTACCGTAGAATAACAAAATCTGCTCAAGACAGTTTAGTTCTATACAGGTTTCAAGTGAGCGCCTTAAGCAGGGCCTTTTGTCCATCTTGTTTTATGAAACATGTGCATGCAACCATTCATGTAAACAATTCTGCCTTTATGTCGGTGATCATTCGGTGTTCACAAAATGTTCCATGACATATGTGAAACGGCATCATATATTTCTTATTGATGGTATTGTAATTGTCATTGACAGAAATGAAACTATGTACTATCTAAGAGAAAGAATAATCGCGTTCGCTGTCTTTGGACTGCTGCATTCGTTCCCTTGTCATTTATTTAATTAACAGACATCTAAAGGAAAGCAATGTCATGTTATGTTGTCTTTTTTGCAAAACTGTGTTTTGAGAACGTGTACCGAACCACTCAGCC
>VMBQ01008663.1:0-28236 GCA_007657795.1 Dreissena rostriformis
CAACTCTAACACTAGTAAATGCGAATAACTGAAAGGGTGTGTAGATGTATGTAAGTTATACACTATTGCAGTGCCATACATTAATTAACTGTAAAATCTTTGATATACGAAGTGAAATCTTTTGTGAAAAGAGTGTTTTATGCATGACATTAATTATTGTTCTTACATAATGAATGAACGCATGCCATTACTGTCTCAATATTTTATAAATGAAACCATTACTAAATGAGGGACGCATTAAATTATTTGAATTTACCCGCTTGCGAGAAAGGAAGGATTTTATCGAATGTGTTTATAGTTTATTCAGCGCGGTTTTCATTATAAGATTGCAGGCTTGATGACCCGGTTTCGTCGACACTTATGATAAAAAATGTTTAAGACCATTATACATCGTTATTTGATTAACCGGCGATTTTGGAGAAAAACAAGGCGAGGTATCATCGGTATCCATGGGAATTTGGGAAAGCAGATTGGGAAAAAATATTGTCAGAAAGGCAGGCTTCATAAGTGGACATTATACATCTTGGTGATTCGTAACCGTTGCATCTTAATACAGTACCCAGTTAGTGTTCTTCTAAAATACATTAGTCATTCGCTTGTCGGTCATATTGTCATGTTAAAGCAAACGTGTAATTTATTTACAAGACACAACAATCAGTTTCTAGCGATATACAAATTGCATCGGAAAATGGCATGACAAAAAACATGGTATTTTGCTAGACTGATGGTTTAAATTCGTGCCCTACAAATGTTTTATGTAAAATAGTGTTTTAGTGTTTTGTTTTTAACTGCTTGAAATCATGGCCAGTAATCAATGCATTATCGTTCATGGAGAACAATCAATGTACTAGAAACGCATTTGCCTAGATTCGTCTCCATCATAGAAATCAAAAGTGCTACTATCGTTTTATATTCAGTGGTGTATTATAGCAACCCAACGTTGTAATCTTACGCTTGTACTTAGTTATATTTAATCAAAACATCAAAATTTACTAAATTGCATCGATTGGTTATAGTGCCGACTTTTGTAGAGGATATATACATGTATCTATGTCAAGGCTACGTATCTTTATTTTAATCAGAACATAGGACTATTATGTATATGTAACAAGGAAATAATGTTCACGAATCATGAGAAATGATAGATGTTCATGTTTGTATAAGCTCCATCAATCGAGAGTTATGGAGCATTTTAATTAGCAAGATCAAACAATCATTTCATCCAAGCACGCCTGTCGATTTCCCATTAAACACGCAACATCGACAGGCAATTTGTTCACTTCAATAGCCGTACAGAAGTTACATTACTGTTAGAAGTATTGACATTCGTTACATCATATTCTTATGACTTGAATCAACATGTAGCAAAACAATTATGAAACGAAATGTACATGTACATACTTTAAAAAGGTGTGTTTCAGATATATTTGGTGCATTATAGGCAAAGGCAATTTTGTTGATACATACGCAAAATTAAATAAAATTAATTTTACAGATTTAAATGGGCTCACCACGTGCTTGGGTTGTAAGAAGTGTCTAATGTCCTATTTAATCATACTATATAATTAGACACTTGGACAAATTGATCTATATTAGTGTTTTCAAAAGATATTCTATTGTAAATCGTCCATTCGTTTATATTTATTCTATGATATACAAAAAATAACCTGAATATATCTATATTGTCTTTATTTCTTTATTAAAACTAACACCATACCTTAATCAACCGTTGTATGTAAAAGTTATCATAAGCCTAGGAAAGGTATTGACGTAAAGGCCGCAGTATGTGGCGCAAAACCCTGTGAGCACTTGGTGTGTCTAATAATAATGACCTAGACATGATAGTTACTAATTTGGACCTGCACGGAGCGTAACCGCGTATGTATACCTTTGCCAGTGACCCACTGAGGTGCCAGTAACCACCAAACTTTACCAACAGGGCGTAGTGCCGGGAAGATCTAAACCACCTGACCCCTGCATGTCTGGGTAACCAACCAACCAACCGACCAACCAACCACACCTCGCCCCGTGCAGTTTGCCTTTTGTTATAATGTTTACGTTAAGGGATGGGTTGTGAGCCCACTGCGTCATTACGGTGTTGTCCCGAAGGCGCCCCCAGGCAATGGCAGCGGAAAGCTCAAAACCCATAGAATATACTTTTTTATTTATCCTATGTGATAAATTAATACTGAATAACCAAAATGAGTGGAACTGAGCCATTTAACAACCTGTACTCACAGAATTTTACGCCACAAATAAATTGAAACAATTTATTCCCCAAAATTCTGGAATGCACCAGTACTAGCCACTTGGTAGATACAAAATGCAATGTTTACAACTGATTATACCCTATATATTGTGGATTATAAAAATTGCATAATCGCATCCCGCAGGGTGTCCAGATAGAACTCCAGCCCCACTGGTGACAAGTGCACCCCATCCGGGAGGAAAAAACCCGGGGTGTTTGCATCAATGTCCACAGTGACGCTGGTGCTGCGGCTTGCCCACCGCACACACACTTGGCCAAACCTGTTTACACGGCGACGTTTTGACGTAATAATCTTCCTGGGGAGGGAAGAGCGCCAATTTATTCGGTCAATTACGTCCACCCAGATTATTGCTGTGTCTGGGAAAGCTGTCCTTAAATATTTAATTTCTCTTTTTATATTATTTCGTACGTTTGTACATGAGTCCCGGCACAGATCATTTCCGCCCAGGTGCAATACCAATACCTTTGGCGGTGTGGAAAGTAACACATTGGCTTCTATGGACCGCCGTAATGTTGACCAGGGCCCGGTTGCTCAAAACTTTAACGGCCAGTTAAGGTAACAGTCTGTTAACTTGAGACACAAATAAAATTTAATTTTAGAAGCAATGTTATTATAAGACATATGCAAACTATAAACGCAAACACATTTGTTTACAATTAACACATATATTAAACGGTTAACAATGAAGTCACATAAATAATTTGATCCAAAAATTTACGGCTGTAAGCTGAACTGGCCGTTAAAGTTTTGAGCAACCGGGCCCAGGTCAGGCCGCCAATTCCCCACCATGCGATGCTTGTGGGCAGCCGCAGGTTCTCCATCCCCCGTTCTTTAGCTCTTACGCCTGCCCGCTGAGGAATACTGTCCCCAAGAACTTATACCTCTGTCAATAGCAAATAACATTTTGGGTGTACACAATTCAATGGTCAATTGTTTATGCATATTAGTATACGTTATATATAAGGTCTCACAGTGAAAAAGGATAAAACTATATAAGGATGTATACCCGAATACAATTCTGCTTACTTGTCGAGTATATTACTGTTTAATCATAATGTTTTAGCCCAATTTAGCTAATATAGGTTTATAACTTTATTACAGTATCATCAGCATATATACGATCACAACATACAATACAACATAAGCATACTGATTAAATGCTGCCACTCGGACGTATCGAGTTATAAGAGACTAGAATATTTTATCAACATAACAATCATCATACTTATAGTGAAATGAAAGGGAGCCAACCCTGAATTCAAAGTACAGAAACTGTAACATGCACTACAGAGTTACCTCTCTTCGTTTAATACCGGTTTTTACGGCTCGCTATGGGCGCGGCCATCTTGGATGGATCGCTAGTGACGTCACAGCTGTTAGCTGCTGTGCCGAAGGTAAATCTTGAGGGTTTTGGTCTAATATATTTTTTGTATGTGTCTGATGTCCATCTCCCAAGTTTTGCTATAACTTTGGGAGGAACTCCTTTCATTGACAGGTCCGTTGCGCGCCCGATTCTAAAGCTATGTGTGTTGAAGAAAGCGTTGCCGAATTCAGTGCGACCGAGGCATTTTGCTAGCACCGCGTTAACCTGCTGTCTGGTAACAGGCATGCCCCCTTTGTGGCAAAATGCTGCAGGACCTACCGGTGACATTGCAAGATAGTTGCGCATTCTGTGGACAGGACATATTGCTTCCCCCGATTTTGGAATTTTGAGTGTGACCGACGCGTTGTGTTGAAGCGTTTTTGACTTGGCGATGCGGATTAAGATGTTTGACTGGTCTAACGACAATTCAACGTCAGACGTTCTGATTTGGTTATACATTTTTGGGCGTTTTGATGATACCAACTCAATTATACGAAATAGCCCAAAATAGGCGAGGGAAAATATTGCGGCAAATAGAGTTGCCTCGTACGCGATATAGCATACGTTTGGCAATTGCTGTATTACTCTGAAGAGGATTTCGGATGTGATCGGGCGTCTTCTGTCCTTGTTTACACCCATTGATCGCGAATAGCCTTCTACAACCTTGGTTAGCCGAAATTTTTCGGCGAACGATTTGTGGCCTTGTACTTGTTGCCAATAGTTAATTCCTGCCAAGTAAGTTTTGACCGTGCGGGTCGCTAAACCTTTTTCGAAACAGTATGCTATAAACCATAAGATAACCTGTTCGGGGACTGGTTGCATTTGGGATATATGGTAAAGATCACAAAATGCGTTAAAGGCATTAACACCGGTTTCGTATGCTGCGCTAGTGTTTTGTGAGATCGACTTTCGCATTAAAAAGATTGCTCTGTCTTGAAGATGTTCCAGAGGTACTCGGGTACACTCTGTGGCTCCTCGTCTGCTTCCGGTGCCAAGTTTCTGAATTTTCCCATCTGAAATCGAGATAGTGCGTCGCATATTGTGTTTTTTGTACCTGGAACGTGGGCTGCACGGATTAAAATATTAAATTCCAAACATTTGAGTGTCAGGGGACGCAACAGCGTCATAACTTTGTCCGATTTAGAAGACCATGAGTTAAGTACACCAACAACAGCAGAATTGTCGCAGTTGAACTGAATCTTTTTGTTTTGTAACCTATATCCCCAGATAGCAATTGAAACCAATATCGGGAACAGCTCTAAGATCGTGATGTCGCTGGTATGTCCGTCTGTGTGCCACGCTACTGGCCACCTAGCTGCGCACCAATGCGACTGAAAATAAATACCGAAACCGAGCCCCAAACCCGCTGCGCTATCAGTAAAAATATTGACATCTGCATTGGACAGCCAAAACTGATCGTGGAACATTGATATCCCGTTGTAGTTTGCAAAAAACTTTAACCACATGCGCAAGTCCAGCTTAATATCTTGCCTGATTCTAATTCGGTGGAAAGATTTGGTCAAACCGCATGTCGCATTAATGAGCCGACGACAGAACGGTCTACCTGCTGGTATAGCCCGACAACAAAAGTTAAGGGAACCGATGAGCGACTGTATATCGCGCAACCTTGCTTTTGCTTTTGCCAAAATCTGGCTGATCTTTTCCGTCAATTCATGTATCTTTGCCATTGGTATGCGGACTTGCATTTTTGCACTATCTAGCTCTAAGCCTAAGAATGTAAGAACCATCGTTGGACCTTCCGTTTTTTCAACTGCCACTGGGACGCCTAGATCGACCATAACCTTGGAAAAAACGGTCATCAAATCACCGCACAGTGAGCGAGACTTATCACCGCCAAAGAAATCATCAAGATAGTGAATAAGAAGTCCCGAGTTCATTCGGGAAACGACACAGTGTTCTAAAAAAGTACTAAAACGTTCAAAAGTAGCACAACTAATTGATGCACCGAAAGGTAATGTTTTATCAAAATAGTACGATCCGTTAAATTGGAACCCCAACAACTGAAAATCTTCAGGCCTTATTGGTATGATCTTGAAAGCATTTTTGATGTCCATTTTAAATAAGAAACAATTTTTACCCAAACGCTGTATTAACTCAACAGCTTCATCGAAACGTGTGTACTGGACCGATGTCATTGCCGGGTCTATATAGTCATTGACAGATTCCCCTTCTGGGTAAGACAGGTGATGTATCATGCGGTATTCCCCGGGGTCCTTTTTTGGAACAAGACCTATTGGCGATGCTATGAATGCATTGAATGGTTGTGACGAGAAAGGGCCCGCAACTCGCCCTGCCAACAGTTCTTTTGAAATTTTTTCGGAAATTACCTCCGGGTGTTCGTAGGCCGATTTTAAATTTTTTGCGTCGCGTGTTTGTCGCGGCCCGTGATATTGAAGTGAAAACCCGTTTTTGAAACCATAAAAGAGAAACTGTGCCTCCACATTATCATACCCTTGAAGAAATGTTTGCAAAGCGTCTAAATTAATCGGTGACGGAGCGATGTCTATAATATTTCTGTTCCGACAGTTACTGCGTGTATCGGCTAAAATTGCCTCGGGTTTGTCCGAATTGACGCTGCCCGAACCTGTGGGAATTTGGGTTATTTCTGCCACGAAAGGGAGCATCAAACCTCGGTGTGTTTACGCGCTGGGCGTCTCCCGATGCATCCGCTCCGCTGTGACAGTTTATTGCTGGATGGTTACCCCGACAACGCGAGCAATTATGAGGAAAACGGCAGTTTACCAGGCGGCAACTACCCTGGTTAAAATAATTACACGTGTGCTGTTCACGGGAGGGGCGTACAAACGTACCCGATGTGCGTGCGTTTCCGGAATTTACTAGCATACAGCGCCACCAAAGGTCATTATTTATTTCCGACCAGGGTGATGGGGAGATGCCCTGACGGATCCTAAATTGTTCGTCATAGGTGCGCCAAGCCGACCCACCCTGGCGGTACGCGGCCTCTCTTATGGTCCAAAAATATTTAAGCAATTCTTGTGTTTTTGGTCTGTTATGCTCAAACGATAATTACACAGACATGAAGATAATGAATGCGTCTGACCATTTCTCAATCGAACCAATCATATCTCTGCATTCTTTCTGTTGTGCCACCAGGCGGCCGTCCGCTGAAACTGAAAGTGTTGCCCCTGACAGATGACTTTGAAGCTCTACAGACCCTTTTAACAATAATGAGAAATTGACATACTCGCCACGCCCGATTTGTTGTTTCAACTGATCGGGGATGTGAACCGCTACGTCATCCGAAACTGTCCGGATGGTTGGCATGGCCGCGCTCGCTGTTGTGATGTTCAAAGCGGCGGGCAATGTTAGTTGGCTCGGCTGAAGGGGTTCACTTGTAATTATAGTGGTGTTTAAACTATTTGGCATAGCGGTGCTTGAACTATTTGGAATGATGTCAGCCGCTCTAATCAGTTGCTCGAAATCAATTACATTACCTCTTTCCCCTTCGTTTAGCCTGTTTCCTTCCGGGCTTACCGACCTCGGCCTCTTGTCTGCTTTACGTCGCGCACCTCTTCCTCGCATGATTACTTAGATTGAATACGATTTACTAAAAGCTTAAAAGCGTGTCTTATCTGATTGTAAACTCGACGGAAAAGGAAGTACAATTCCAGGAAATGTGACGTATGCAAATTCGGAGAACCTCAGCGTTGGCAACCTGTTAGCGTCCCTTGAAACGAGGAAGTAAACAACCTAACCCGTTATGTATCCAAAAATAAATGGAAATTATTCCTTAAAGATATGAATAATTTGTTTTATATGTGTGATCATTCTGGGAGCTTATGCGTTGGCTTTAAATGCACAAGTGTACCAAACTATATCGTATTTGCCTTATCATGATTTCTTTTACTGAAAACTTTAAACGGTATGAAAACTATACAAGATTTATTATATCAGACAAAACAGAACAGAATATTTTATTTTGACTTAACCATATACAGCTCATCCTCATTAACACATACATACATACAATAACAGTATGCGTTTGCAGTAGATAAAAAATATGCACCATTTCGAATAAAGATCAATGTACAAAAACGAGAAATAGACATTTTTCGTGAGAAGGTCACATGGATGAGGTAAATGATAAATACATACTGACCACATAATGTCAAACGTTGTTAAATATTTGCAACAATTTTGATATTATTCTGTACCTTATTAATTAAGTGGAAATGTATTATTATTTTAGACTACATATACAACATATTTTTCTCGTATTAAAAGCATTTTAAACTATACACTGCTAGTTTTCTTAACACTGTTTTATAAGAGCTATTGAGTAGTTCGATAAACTTGAACATATTCGGACGGAATCTATAATTCTTTTGAATTATGAATTCCTAACATCAGCATAATAGGGGCGTTTCAGAACAAAGTGGTATTCATCATCGATATCATGTAGATTGCATAACACACATTTGCGTTAATCTCTGACAATTTGCTGGTGTCTTCCCATGTCTATAGATAATTTGTGAGACGAAAATTCTATATATATATCACTTTTGCCTATTACAAATTAAAGAGAATCTGCCAATCAAATATCATTATGGAGACCTGGATAACTCGAGAATTGTCACTATCCCGAAATAAAGCCAATAGCTCCGATCTCCAAGTCGAACATTCTGCAATAGTAAAATCTTGACATGCTTCGTTCCAACAACCGCCTGGTAGATGGTTACCTGACCCTTCCAATTCCTTTTAACACCCTGTAAAAACGTATTAAAAGTGCATGACAATATAGAGAAAAGTAATGAATACTGATGTCTAGTAGATATGTCATTCGCTATCAATTAAAATTAACGTATGTTTTGCTGAAAGAAAACGCCAAGATTGTTGAAACCAATTTGAATTCTTTCTTCTCAATGAACATATCTTTCCGCCGCTGAAGAACCACAATAATCCATAGATTCGGCATAACATAATAATGCCAGAGAAACCGTAAGAATTATTTGAAGGCTCAGCAATATTGGGGAAAATATTGACCTCGCATTTGCGGTGCCAGGTCGAGATCATTTGCCGAGTATTGCTTCAAGATCGGACATTTTGTTGTATTGCACTGCGTTGATTGAGTACATTGTTTCCCCACTGAGCACGGTGCTGTCAATCACATGCACTTACAATAAAGGGTATGCAGAAAAAGTTGTCCAGGACAAAGGTTGCACAAATTTTCAGGATTTTTTATATTTTATATAAGAATATAGAAATGTTGGGTTTATGTTTAATTCAACAGAACAATTAACTAACATTTCTTTTGTTTCCTTGTTCAACATGAACACTGTATACAAAACGCATTCTTTATACTAAAGGTACAGTAAGAATAACAGAGTCGTAAATAAGTCACACTGCCCATGAATATAGTAAACGAATATATTATGTGGACTGGTCACACCAACACAAACACCTCACAAATGTCGATAACGCAATTTGTGTTTGAAATGTTCCACCAAGATTATGTTTTCGTGTTTGTCATAACGTTCGTTATAAATAATTAATGTATTTTGTCAACGCGTTTCTTGCTGTAGAAGGTCATTGAGAAGCTTTACATAAAAATGAAAAGGACAAGCAACATATCATATATGGTGTGTGTATATTACCAAGCGTTAGATTGTTTATACTATAAACGTTTTAGTAAACAAGCTTGTAAATAACTGTACACGGTAAAGCACGTCAAATCTCAAAGGAAACTAGAAAAAAAAGACCTTATACAATAACCGTGACTTGGACTTCCTATTAATATGGGCAACGTTTACAGCGGGTCTTAACCAAATGGGATATATGAAACTTAACGGTATTCTATTCGTAATGAGATTATATTCCCTATTTGTCATTTCGTTCGTTATAAATAATTAATGTTTTTTTGTCATCATGTTTCTGACAAGTTAGGATCTTGCTGTAGATGGTCATTGAGAAGCTATAAATAATGATGAATTATCACGGACAAACAAAATAGCATATATGGTGTGTATATATTACCGTTTGACTGTTTATAGTAAACGAGATTTTAAATACCAGTACAAGGCAAATAAAACTAGAAACAACACCGTATACGACGTCCGTAACTTGGACTTCCTAATAATATTGACAACGTTTAGATTGGGACTTTACCAAATGACACTAATCGTTATTTCATTCGTAATAAGCTGTACGAAATATACTTAAACATTTTCTCTGAAATAACAAATTACACCATTTTACCATGTATCAATATGAGATTTGAACTATGTTTTTTGTCGTCTGTGTCTTTTCTATCATCTTGTTCACTTTTATGCGAACAGTTGCCTTCAATCGACCGATTGTCATTTATATATTAATATATACGTGTCAACGTAACAGCATGCACATTAGCATGCGTTGTTCTTTATGATATAAAATGTTGAATGTTCAATAAGTACTATCCGTTTTTGAAAATGGCTCAAATGTGCCACTTGTCAACATGATAATTAAAAAACAAGTTACATTTTACGATACGAGGCTTTGGCGTTCATTATACTGAACGTCCATTTGTACTTTCCGCGCAAATCTTAGAAACTCATTTTTGTATGAAAACTTTATAGGAAGTATCCGTGTATGGTGAACATTACCGTATTATCAGACTGTAATTTCCCTTCCGTGACAAACAGGACACTATTTCTGGAACTAATAAGCCAATTTCAATAACGTTTAAGACAGCTTCAAGTCCAATGGGCCATGGTCCGGTCGTGTCTGCTCTTTGATCTTTAATAGATTTATTTCCACACTTTCTTGTTTGTATGCTTACAATTAAGCATCCGTTAAAAACATATTCGGGAAGCATCCGCCATTTCTTTTAATTCGTAATTTAATTATGCTATATATGCTATATATCTCGTTATGTTCAATAGTTGTATTAACTTAAACTTCTTAAATCTAATTGTTGTAACTGCCGGTAATGCTTTATTGTGAGGGATTGTTGTCAATGACAATTGATTGTATTCAGATGTAACATTAATAAGCAAACTGTATAGATGTATGTAAGTTATACACTATTGCAGTGCCATACATTAATGAACTGTAAAATCTTTGATATTATGCGAAGTGAAATTTTTTGTGAAAAGAGTGTTTTATGCATGACATTAATTATTGTTCTTACATAATGAATGAACGTATGCCATTACTGTCTCAATATTTTATAAACGAAACCATTACTAAATGAGGGACGCATTAAATTATTTGAATTTACCCGCTTGTGACATAGGAAGGATGTTATCGAATGTGTTAATAGAGCGCGATTGTCATAATGACATTGCAGGCTTGATGACACGGTTTCGATAGTTATGATTAAAAAATGTTTAAGATCATTATACACCGTTATTTGATTTATCGGTGGTTTCAAAGAGCAGAACCAAGGCGAGGTATCATCTGTATCCATGGGAACTTTAGATAGCAGATTGAGAAAAAAAGCTCGTCGAGAACGCAAGGATGATACGTTTAGAAATCGCAAGCTTCAAAAGTGGACAACAAACCTCTTGCTGACTCGAACCGGTTACATCTACAAACAGAACCCTGGAAGTTTTCTTCTAAAATACACTAGTCATTCCCTTGTCGGTCAAATTGTCAATTTAAATTAAACGTGTAGTTTATTTACAAGATACAACAATCAGTTTGTAGCGATATTCAAATTGCATAGGAAAATGTCATGACATGGTATTTTGCAGGACTGATGGTTTGAAAGCGCGCCCTACAAAACTTTTATGTAAAGCAGTTTTTTAGTGTTTTGTTTTAAACTGCTTTTAATGGCCAGCATGCAATTCGTTATTGTTCATGGAGAACAATGAATGTACCAGAAACGCACTTGCCTAGATTCGTCTCCATCATAGAAACCCAAAGTGCTACTATCGTTTTATATTCAGTGATTTATTATAGCAACACAACTTTGTAATCTTTTTTTTTACAAACATCGGTTTGGTGTTAGCTAGAACCCGTATTGTATATGTTTAAAAAAACAACGTTTGCTAAATTTCATTAATTGGCTATAGTTTTTACGCTTGTGCAAGATGCAAAACTATGTAAAGGACACGTATCTTTACTTTAATCTGAATATATGACTTCTATGTACATGTCACTAGGAAATAATATTCACGAATTATTAGAAACGATAGATTTCCTGCTTTGTATAAGCTCCATCAATTGTGAGTTATGGAGCATTTTAATAAGCGAGATCAAACAATCATTTCATCCAAGCACGCCAGTCGATTTCCCATCAAACACGCAACATCGACAGGCAATTTGTTCACTTCAATAGCCGTACAGAAGTTACATTAATGTTAGAAGTATTGGCATTCGTTACATCATACTTTTATGACTTGAATCAACATGTAGCAAAACAATTATGAAAACAAAAGTACATGTACATACTTAAAAAGGTGTGTTTCAAATATGTTTGGTGCGAAGCATAATATGCAAAGGCAAACACGTTCATATTATTTTAAAATTAAATTTGTTGATACATACGCAAACTTAAATAAAATTAATTCTACAGTTTTAAATGGTCTCACCACGTGCTTGGGTTGTAAGAAGTGTCTAATGTCCTATTTAATCATACTATATAATTAGACACTTTGACAAATTGATCTATATTAGTGTTTTCAAAAAATATTATAATGTTAATCTTCCATTCGTTTTATATTTATATATGGGATCCTTCTGGGAGCTTATGCGTTTGTTTTAAATTCCCAATTTTACCAAACTATATCGTATTTGCCTTATCATGATTTCTTTTACTGGAAAATTTAAACGGTATAAAAACTATGACAAAAATTATTATATCAGACAAAACAGAACAGAATATTTCATTTTGACTTAACCATATGCAGCTCATCCTCATTAACACATACATAAATACTAAATACAATAACAGTATGCGTTTGCAGTAGATACAAAATATACACCATTTCGAATAAGGATCAATGTACAAAACAAGAAAAAGACATGTTTCGTGAGAATGTCACATGGATGAGGTAAATGATAAATACATAGTGACCACATAATGTCAAACGTTGTTAAATATTTGCAACAATTATGATATTATTCTGTACCTTATTAATTAAGTGGAAATGTATTATTATTTTAGACTACATATACAACATATTTTTCTCGTATTAAAAGCATTTTAAACTATACACTGCTAGTTTTCTTAACACTGTTTTATAAGAGCTATTGAGAAGTTCGATAAACTTGAACATATTCGGACGGAATCTATAATACTTTTGAATTATGAATTCCTTACATAAGCATAATAGGGGCATTTCACAACAAAGTGGTATTCGTCATCGATATCATGTAGATTGCATAACACATATTTGCGTTGATCTCTGACAATTTGCTGGTGTCTTCCCATGTCTATAGATAATTTGTGAGACGAACATTCTATATATATATCACTTTTGCCTATTACAAATTTAAGAGAATCTGCCAATCAAATATCATGATGGAGACATGGATAACTCGAGAATTGTCACTATCCCGAAATAAAGTCAATAGCTCCGATCTCCAAGTCGAACATTCTCCAATAGTAAAATCTCAGCATGCTTAAGAATCGTTCCAACAGCCGCCTGGTAGATGGTTACCGGACCCTTCCAATTCCTTTTAACATCCTGTAAAAACGTATTAAGAGTTAATGACAGTATAGAGAAAAGTAATGAATACTGATGTCTTGTAGATATGTCATTTGCTATCAATTGAAATTAACGCATGTTTTGCTGAAAGAAAACGCCAAGATCGTTGAAACCTATTTTAATTCATTTTAAGTCCTTTCTTCTCAATGAAAATATCTTTTCGCCGCTGTTAGTATCTTGCTGTAGATGGTCATTGAGAAGCTTTAAATATAAATGAATTATCACGGACAAATAACATAGCACATATGGTGTGTATATATTACCGTTTGACTGTTTATAGTAAACGAGATTTTAAATACCAGTACAAGGCAAATAAAACTAGAAACAACACCGTATACGACGTCCGTAACTTGGACTTCCTAATAATATTGACAACGTTTAGAGTGGGACTTTACCAAATGGTATATATGACACTAATAGTTATTTTATTCGTAATAAGCTGTACGAAATATACTTAAACATATTCTCTGAAATAATAAATTACACCATTTTACCATGTATCAATATGAGATTTGAACTATGTTTTGGTCGTCTATGTCTTTTCTATCATCTTTTCCTCTTATATGCGAACAGTTGCCTGCAATCGACCGATTGGCATTTATATATTAATATATACGTGTCAACGTAACAACATGCACATTAGCATGCATTGCTCTTTATGATATAACATGTTAAATGTTCAATTTGTACTATCTTATTATGAAAATGGCTCAAATGTGCCACTTGTCAACTTGTAATTTATACAATATGATAATTAAAAACAAGTTACATTTTACGGTATGAGGCTTTGGCGTTCATTATACTGAACGTCCATTGGTACTTTCCGCGCAAATCTCAGAAACTCATTTTTGTATGAAAACTGTTTAGGCAGTATCCGTGTATGGTGAACATAAACGTATTATCAAACTGTAATTTCCCTTTCGTGACAAACAGGACACTATTTCTGGAACTAATAAGCCAATTTCAATTACGTTTAAGACAGCTTCTATTCCAATGGGCCATGGTCCGGTCGTGTCTGCTCTTTGATCTTTAATAGAGTTATTTCCGCACTTTCTTGTTTGTATGCTTACAATTAAGCATCCGTTTAAAAAAATAATTCGTTATGTTCAGTAGTTGTTTTAACTTAAACTTCTTAAAACTAGTTTTTGTAACTGCCGGTAATGCTTTATGGTGAGGATTGTTGTCAATGACAATTGATTGTATTCAGATGTAACATAAATAAGCAACTGTAAACGTGTATGCAACTTATACACTATTGCAGTGCCATACATTAATTAACTGTAAAATCTTTGATATAGTATGAAGTTATTTTTTTTTGTGATAAGAGTGTTTTATTTAGGGACATTAAAGAAATGATCTTACATAATTCATGAACGCATGCCAGAACTGTCTTAATATTCTTTAAATTAATGAAAGCATTGCTTAATCAGGAACGCGTTAAACTATTTGATTTTACCCGCTTGCAAAATAGGTCAGATGTTATCGAATTTGTTTATAGAGCGCGGTTGTCATTTTTAGATTGCAGGCTTGATAACCCGGTTTTGAAACTTACGATGGCAAATGTTAAAGATTTTTATTTATTTGATTTACCGGCGGTTTCAGAGAGCAGAACCAAGGCGAGGTATCATCTGCAACCATGGGAACTTTAGATAGCAGATTGATAAAAACTAAAAAGCTTGCCCGAAAGGCAGGGACGATATTTTGTGAAATCGCAAGCTTATAATTTGACAAATATTGTGCTAACTCGTCAGTTACATCTACAAATAGTACCAAATACGTTTTGTTCTAAAATACACTAGCCATTCATTTGTTGATACTTTTGTCGATTTTAAGCAGCTTTGTTATATTTTTCCAAGTAACAATTTATATATTGCATGGGAAGATGTCATGATAAAACCATTTTGCCAGACTGAGGGTTTGTAATTGCACCCTTAAGAAGCCCCATGAAACGCATTTTAACAAAAAACTGCTTTCATGGCAAACATGCAATTCGTGATTGTTCGTGGAGAACAATTAATTTAGCAGAGACGTAGTTGCTTAGATTCGTCTACAGCATAGAACTCCAATGTGCTACTACCGTTTTATATTCAGCCGTATAGTATATCAAACTAACTTGTAATCGGACGCTTGTACTTTGTTATGCATGCATGTGTATATCTTGAGGCACAATTAATAGCAAGACATAATATAGTGCCTGCAGTTTATACAATTCATCGCATGTGTGCAAAGCTTTGGTTAATACGTTGATATGAAACACTTTTAGAATAACTGAAGATTAATTCTTTCATGGCTTATATGTAAAATGTGTTATTATTTTACAAACAGTTAGTGTGAGGTTTGGCGTTAGCTAGAGCACGTATGTTATATGTTGACAAACAATAACAATTTGCTTAATTGCATTGATTTGGTTAAAGTGGCCACTTTTGTGGAGGATACATAACTACGTATAGGCAACGTATCTTTACTTTAATTTGAAAATAGCACAATTATGTATATGTAACCAGGAAATAATGTCCACAAATCATAAGAATCGATAGATTTTCCTGCTATGTTCGATCTAAATAAATTAAAAGTTTTGGAGCATTTTAATTAGCGAGTTCAAACAAGCGATTCATCGAAGCACGCCTGATGATATCTAATGAAACACGCGACATCAGCAATTCGTTCACTTTAATAGACGTAGAGAAAATCTGCTAATGTTAGAAGTATTGGAAGTAGTTACATCGGGCACTTCTGAATTGAATAAATATGTAACAAAACACAATTTATGAAAAGAGTTTTTACTTTTAAAAGGTGTGTTTCAGAAATAGTGTGTACATACTATGCTTAGGCAAATGCATACATTAAATATATTTTATTTTAAAGTTAAAGTTTAATACTACAGTTTTAAATGTGCTGGTGTTATAAGAAATATCTAGTTCCCTATTTTTTCCATACTATATAATTACACATGCTTTAAAAAGTAACAAATTTGTGTTTCCAAAAAGTATTTTTATGTAAATTCAATTCTTTTCTATTTATGGGTTGCGATCTTCTTAGGGTGTATGCATTGGTTGAAATGCCCAATTTTACCACACTATTATCATTAAAATGTAGACGGTATGAAACGTAGACAATTTTAATTCTACCAATTATGAATATTAAAACTATAAGAGAATCTACAAATCTCATCATGGACCCTCCATAACTCGAGCGTAGTCATTATCCCGAAATCATGCCAATAGCTCCGATCTCCAAGTCGAACATCTGCATTAGAACGTATCTCAAAATACTTAAGATCATCCCAACAGCCGCCTGAATCTTACATAATCAATACAAATAACCTAGTATTCCCACATGATTTTCATGCATAACCTGTTCATGACATTTTCAATGAGATTGCATTACTGATTATGCCCGTCTGTATTATACGCTGCAATTTCCTCCTTTTTTGTTTGTTTAAAGTCGGAGACAAACCAACGCCGGGAAACAACCTTGGTAGAGAAAGTAAAGATAAATAGTCGAAGTGTTTGTATGTATTTGAGATGCTCTTTTTGTGACTACGGCGGTTCCAGAGTGTGTTTTGAATACATTAAGTAAGTCCCAACCCCTCAGCCACGCCGATCGAAGAATGGTGATCAAAATTAACTTATGTAAATCCCTGCTTGCGCGCATGCGTACACATAATTGTGTGAACTTTCAAATTGTCGCCGACATTTATGTTCTTTGTGGACGTTTCTAGAGTATTTTATTTTCAGACGACACGGTACTTGTTTAGACGTCCACGTTATTCAAGTTAAGGCATCACCAGCATATTACTTATTATTTACGATCTCTCACATAGCGCGTTTCATAATAGAGAAATAAAATATAAATTCAAGGTTTGGTTAAGGTCAGCACTTTTTCAGTAAATGCTCATCAATTCAGAAGGTAAAACGGATGTGGGTTTAAAAATTCGCTAAAAAATTGTCTTCAATGTCGTATTGACAATAATGTTTTGTTTACAAGAATAATTTTCTAAGGCCCATTCCGGGTGTCAAGTATGGTTTTATTTTGTCGCATTTGGTGGTTACGAGACCCTGTTTCAATTCTATTTAACATCATGTAAACAAAATAAAACAAATATACACACTATAAATAAAAGGCACGAATTCTTACGTTCAGTGGATTTGTCATTCGTAATCAATTAAAATAAGCGCATGTTTTTCCCGAGAAAAAAACTCCCAAAATCATTTAAACAAATGTGCATTCATTTTAAGTACTTTATTTTTTATGGACATTTGCTGAAGAACCAAAATAGCCAATTGATTCAGCATAACATTATTATACAAGAAGAAATATTTGATAGCTCAGCAATTTTGGGGAAAATATTGACCTCGTATTGACGGTGCCAGGTCGCGACCATTTTACGACCATTTCTACAAGATCGGAAATGATTTAGTATTGCACTGCATTGATTGCGAAACTTCCCTTTGAGCATGGTGTTTTCATTAACATTCAAACACACAGTATACACGCAAAACATTTGCCCAGGACAAAAGCTGCAAACATTTGTCCAAATATTGAGATCTTTTATGAGGATCAATGGGTTGTGTTAATATGAATAGAACAATTAATTACATAGTAAAGCCAATGATATATCCCCATATATTCGGGTCATTTTTTCCTGTCACTACTGTCTGTTGTAAAACAAATAGTGCTATTAATTAACAATAATGATAATTAACTAAATTATTAATTAAATAATTAACAATTATTTGTTTGTTCGACATGAACACTATAAAAACGCATTATATATTAACAAAAAATACAGTATGAATAACACATTAAAAGTCGCAAATTTTGTCATAATGCGCGTGAATATAGTAAATGGATATTCTATGTTGACTGTCATACAGAAATTTATCAAGTTTAAGTTTATTCAGTCTCTGATTTAAGGCCACCGGCCCATAACAAACTAGCTAAAATTGTCGATAACCCATTTTTTATATTCCACTAAGATTAGGTTTCCGTGTTTGATATTACGTTCGTTATACACAATTAATGTGTTTTGCCATCGTGTTTCATAGTAGTTTCTAGTCGTAGAAAGCCATTGTGAAGCTATAAATATAAATAAATTATCAAGCACAAACAACAGAGCATATATGGTGTGTGTATATTATCAAGCGTTGGATAGTGTACACTTTAACCTTTTTACTAAACAAGCTAGTTAATGTACAAGGTAAAACAAGACAAACCCCAAATGAAACTAGACACAGCACGATATACAATGACCATTACTTGTCGACACCGCTTAAAGTGGGTCGTAACTAAATCGGATATATGACGCTAAACGGCATTTTACTCGTAACGAACTGTAGGCAATGTACGAAAATAAATTCCCTGATGTAATAAATAGGACCACTGTCCGATATATCAATATGCCAGCTATGGGATTTTAACTTATTTTTGTCGTCTGTGTCCTTTATATCACCATGTCCGAAAATATGCGAATACTTGCCTTCAATAGACCGATTTACATGTATATATTAATATATAAGTGCGTGTTGTTATGTAGTCAATCTCTTATCAATCCCTTCCGACCTGACGCTGCTATACTACCAGAATTGACAGGCTGGTAACTTACTATGTACGAAAAGTAAAGGATGTGTTGTTTATTTTTATTAGGACTGCTATTTATCAGCACATAGGTCTTAATTCACTGCACCCTCCTTTGATTTAAGAATAAAAAGGTATTCTCATTCAAATGTCTACAAGTGTGCGTATGTGCGCGCAGAAATTCTGAATACATGTATTAATGACTTCATTGTCATAAACACATATTTTGAAGTAAGCATGCTTTTACTAAATTTAATTAGTACCAATTTAAGTGATCCAATTTAACAAACTTTCTTACACAATTTCTTATACCAGAATAATTTACAGAATGTTCTTTATTTTATGTCCGAAACCTAAGTACTAGCTCTTGTGTTGCAGGGCACTAGTTTTATTGTTTAATCTAATTATCTCTCCAGTTCATCGCTTCAATTGATGATTGTCAACGTTTTAATAGAAGGGTCTTTTTAATCAAGCACGTGTCTTGGAGTAATTCGAATCCATCTCAATCATTTATAGGAAAAACAAAAAAGAAATAAGATACGAAACACACAGGTTTGGTGTACTAGTAGGTCACATCGGTTTACTTTACACTAGAACTTAATTAAACAGATATGTTTATGTCCAACTAATGCATTGTAATAAATTCTTCTCAAATAATGCATGAACGCATGCCATAACTGTCTATATATTTTACAAATGAAACCATTACTAAATGAGGGACGCATTATATTATTTCATTAAACCGCCTAGTCAGATTGTATCGAGTTTGTTTATGGAGCGCGGTCATATAGTTGGTGCAGGCTTGATGACACGGTGTGAAAAATGTTTCAGACCATTAAACACAGTTATTTGGTTTACCGGCGGTGTCAAAGAGCAAAACCATGGCAAGATACCGTCTGTAAACCTGGGAATTTTAGATTGCAGATTGAGAAAAAAGCTCAATAAGAACACAGGGACGATACTTTGTGAAATCGCAAGCTTCATAAGTCGACAACAGACATCCTGCTGACTCGTAGGGTTGCATTTACAAACAGTTCCCAGTACGTTTTCTTCTATAATTTAAAGCCGATGTGATATATGTTTTCAAGAAACAAACATCAAATTGTAACAATGGACCAATTGCTTGTCAAAATGTCACGACAACATGATATTTTGCTAGACTGCTAGTTTGTAATCGCTCCATCAACTCGCTTATTCAACGTTGTTAAAAACCAATTAATATAAGAGAGACGTAGTGGCTTAGATAAGTCTCCAGAGTGGAAACTCTACTGCTGTTTTATACTCAGCGGTAAAAACAAGGAAACTAACTTTGTAATCTGACTGTTGTACTTAGTTATATTTTATATCTTGAAGCACAGTTTAAAGAAGACATACTAGTGTTTGCAGTTTCTTAATATCATTGCATGTGTACAAAGCTATAGCCAAAACGTTGTTGTGAAACACTTTTGTAATACCGTAATTGAAGAGCAATATTTTCACGACGTTTTTTTTTATTATTTACAAACAGACGTTTGGCGTTAGCTAGAATCCGTATTTTATATGTTTAAAAAATAAAAACACAATTTGCATTGATTGATTAAAGTTCTTACTTTTGTTGAAGATGCATAGCTATGTTAAGGATGCGTATCTTTACTTTTATCTGAACATAGCAATTCTATGTACATGTAACCAGGAAATAATGTTCACAAATCATTAGAAACAATAGATTTTTTCCTGCTTTGTTCGAGCGCTTTCAATCGCAAATTATGGTTCATTTTAATTAGCAAATTAAAGCAAAAATCTCACCGAATCACGCCTGTATATTTCCCATCAAACACGCGACATCGACGGGCAGTATGTTCATTTGAATAGCCGTACAAAAAAATCTGTTAACATTGTAAGTATTGGCAGTTGTTACATCAGGCTCCTATGAATTTAATCAATATCTAGCAATATGATTATGACAAAAACACATCTAACTTTTAATGGGTGTGGTTCATATATATTGGGCACATAATATGCTTGGGCAAATATATACTCTTTATATGTTATTTTCAAGTTTAATTTGTTGATTACGCAAACTTAAAAAAATACTTTTTTTATACTTCAGTTTGAGCTATCTCTCCAAGCACTGGTTTTGTAAGAAATGTCGTCCAATGCCCTATTGTACCGTACTATATAATAAGACATACTTTGAAAAAATAAATTTAAATGATCCATTCGTTTTATATTTATCTTTGGGGTCCTTCTGCGAGTTAACGCATTAGTTGAAATGCCAAATTTTACCAAACGTTATCGCCTTATCATGATTCCTTTTGTTTTTTGAAAATTAAGTCTAAACTAGACACAATTTATTATTTTAATTATGGCTATTAAAAGTGAAGAGAATATTCAAATCCCATCATGGACTACTCGGTACATCGAGCATTGTCATCATATCGAAATCATGCAAAAAGCTCCGATCTCAAAGTCGAACATTCTTCATTTGAACATGTCTCAAAGTACTAAAGAATCGTTCCAACAGCCGCCAAGTTCCCACAAAACTCATTTACAGCTGTCTGGAAAATACCAAACTCAAATAATTTATGATAATATATTCGATTGCTCTAATCTCATTTCCAATTCAAGTGTTCTCAGACGATTCTCATGCATACCCCGTTCATGATTTCTTAGATGAGATTGCATCACTGATTATGCCCGACTGTATCGTACGGTGCAATTTCATCGTTTATTGTTTGTTTAAAGTTGAATGTATTAAAAAGAATGTATTAAATAAGCCCCCTCTTCCCTCCTCTAGCGAATAATGGTGACATACAAATGTAAGGCCGTGCATGTGCGCGTACGTCCGAAGGCATTTATGTTCTTAAGAGACGTTTCTTACTGACGTCTAGTGGATATGTCAGTCGCTATCAATTTAAATTAAAATTATCACATGTTTTCCCGAAAATTTATTTCCGTAGCTGAAGAACCACAATAATCAATGGATTCGGCATAACATGATCATGCCAGAGAAAAGCGTAAGAAGAATTTGAAAGCTCAGCAACATTGGAGAAAATATTGACCTCGCATTTGTGGTCCCATGTCGAGTTAATTGGCAGATTATTTCTAAAAGATCGTAAATAATGTAGTATTGCACTGAATTAATTGAGTAACTTTGTTTTCCCCATTGAGCACAATGTTGTCAATCACATACACACACAATATAGGGTAAGCAGAAAAAATGTCTATGACAAAAGTTGGAAACATTTTTAGAACTTTGGGATTGTATATAAGGATACATTTTGTGTTTATTTTCAAATCAATATAACAATAAATAAACAATTCTTGTGTTACTTTGTTCAACATAAACATTATACAAATGTATTCTTTGTTACCAAACGTACAGTAAGAATAACACACAAAGAGTCGCATATTTGTTCGCAATGCGCATGAATATAGCAAACGAATATAGTTTGTGGATTGGTCACACAAACAAAAATATGTCTAAAATGTCGATAACGGAATTTGTTTAGAAATTTTCCACCAAGATTATGTTTCCGTGTTTTTCATAACGTTAGTTATAAATAATTAATGTCTTTTGTCATCGCGTTTCTTGCTTTAGAATTTAAATGAGAAGCTTTACATAAAAATAAAAAGGACAAACAACTTAATAATACATGTTGTGCGTGTATATTACCAAGCGTGTGATTTGATCAAATGGGATATATGACACTTAATCGTTTCTTTATTCGCAATAAGATGTAGGAAATATACAACAGACTCTCTGATGAAAATAACACCATTGCCAGATATCGGTTTTTAACTATGTTTTTGTCGTCTTAGTCCTTTATATCATCGTGTCCGCTAATATGCGAACACTTGCATTCAATCGACCAATTGACATTTATATATTTATATATACGTGTATGTATATATGTAGTCAATCACCGACCTGACGCTGATAAACTACCAGAATCAACTGTCTGCTAAATAACTGCGTTTTTTTTTAAAGAAATATTGGCCGAATTACTTGCTTCATTGTCAGAAACAAATGTTACGAAAAAAAGCATGCTTTCACTAGAGTTGATTTATACCAATACAAGAAGTCCAATGTAACAAACTTAATTCTTATTACAGAATAGTTTGCATAATATTCTTTATTTTATGTACAAAGCTAAAGTACAAGCTCGTGTATTGCAGGGCCCTCGTTTTAAGACTTTAATCTAATTTACGCTGCAGTTTATTGCTCCAATTGATGAGTGTCAACGTTGTAATAGAAAGGGCTTTTTAATTAAGCACGTGTCTTGGAGTAATTAAAAATTCATCTAAACCACTACTAGGAAATACAATAGTATTGTTGTCATCCTTATGCAATTTTACAACAAGTAGTACGTTATATCTTTTTATTAACGATCGCTTAACTTCAGATCAGATATTTATAAGTATTCGTTTGAAACACAGTTAGAAAAGATTCATGGTAGTTTTCCATCGGTATTTATGTAACATTAAACATTTATTTAATGTGAAACTAACACTGCTGTGAACGAGTTTTCACCGATGTGCATGCTTTCTAACGATATTAAATATTTATTCCGTTGCAGATAGCGGAACAAAACAAGACTGAAAATCAACATGATTAAAGCTTACTTTACTTAATATTCCGTTGATTACTTATGAGCCATACAATACTCGGTCATAACGTATCTGCACTCCTGCAAAAACTCTTAGCCTATGCTCAAACATAAGTATCGTCCTTCACCGTTTCTAATCCTCACAAATTATACTTAATATAAATATATATTTCCTGCTATTTCATAATATTTCTTCTTTTCAATATATGTTTCGATAAGCTATTGTCTTTGTAAAATAGTGTTTGCTGGATTGGATCCACCTTTTTTTCGCTTTGCCTTCAAGTCTCGAATATTTTGAAGTTGACATTCGAGTTCTATATCGGTTTATGTTGTCTTCATTTGCTATCTGTAGTTTTACGCTGCAGCCCAATATTTCTTATCAATTATTATAGTTTCAAGTTTATAATAATGTATTTAAAAACCACTGTTTATTCGTATACCCCACCTGTCCGGTATGGTGACGACTTACCTAGCTCACATGCCCCGGTAGAGGGCATTCAACCCGGATCGCCTAGATTAGAATCTGACATTAAACTGTGTATGTGCAATTTGTATTATCCTATATTTAAAATGACAAACATTGTGCAACTTTTCAACATGAAAAAAATACAACACGATAACTAAAAACAAGATACGGAATGCGACGTCAGCGTCCATGATACTGTACGTCCATTCGTACCTTCCGTGAAAAATCTGAGAGAGGACTGATCCGTATTGGATGAAACTTTATAGGCAGTATTTGGTGAACATTCACGTAATATCAGATTGTAATTTCCCTTTCGTTACAAATTTAAGACGGGGTCTGTACCAACTGGCCATGGTCCGGTCGTTTGTTTCCGTTGATATTCCACGGAGTTATTTCCGCACTTCCTTGTTCATATGCTTTCAAGTAAACATGCGTTGACAAAACACATCACCGGGAAGCAACCGCAAGTTCCACTGATATTCCATTTAAACTATATTTAAATACATATTGATTGTTTTGCGTAACACAAAGGGAATTGTAAACTACATTAAGCACTGCAAAGCTGTTAATTCGTAATGTTATTACACTCAAAACTGTGTTATGTTCAATAGTTTTAGAAACTTATACTTCATAAAAACAGTTTTTAAAACTGTCGTGTATGCTTTATATGGTATAGAATTGTTGTCAATTACAATCGAATGTATTTAGATGTAACATAAATGAGCAAAATGTATAGATGTATGTTAGATATACACGTTTGCAGTGACATACATTTATTAACTGTAACATCTTTGATATTATATTAAGTGAAACTTACAGTGTCAATAGTGTTTTATACAGGAAATTAAATAGTTTTTATATAATGAATGAACGCGTGTCATTACTGTCTCAATATTTAAAAAAATGAAAGAATTACTAAATAAGGGACGCAATACATTATTTGATTCTACAGCTTGCAAGATAGGTCAGATTTAATGAAATTTGTTTATACCGCGTAGTTGTCATTGGAGATTGCAGGCTTGATGACCCGATTTCGACACTTATGATAAAACAAAAATGTTTAAGACCATTATACATCGTTATATGATTTACCGGCGGTTTCAGAGAGCAGAACCAAGGCGAGGTATCATCTGCAGCCATGGGAACGTTAGATAACAGATTGAGAAAAGCTCGTCAAGAACGCAAGGACGATACTTTGTGAAATCGCGAGCTGAAAAGGACACAACAGACATCTTTCTGACCCGTAACGGTTGCATCTACAAACAGTACCCTGTAAGTTTTTCTTCTAAAATACACTAGTCATTCCCTTGTTGGTCATATTGTCAATTTAAAGCAAACGTGTATTTTTTTTACAAGACACCACAATCAGTTTGTAGCAATATACAAATTGCATCGGAAAATGTCATGACAAAACATGGTATTTTGCTAAACTGATGGTTTGAAATCGCGCACTATAAAAGCTTCATGTAAAGAATTTTTTTAGTGTTTTGTTTGTAACTGTTTTTATGGCCAGCATGTTATACGTGATCGTTCATGGAAAACAATGAATGTACCAGAGACACACTTGCCTAGATTTTTCTCCATCATAGAAATACTATCCTTTTCAGCGGTATATTATAGCAATCCAAATTTGTAATTTGACGCTTTTACTTAGTTACATTTTATATCTTGAAGCACAATTAAAAGACATAATAGTGTTTAGAGTTTCTACATTCGATTGCATGTGTGCGGTGGTTTTTTTTTTACAAACAGACGTTGAGCGTGAGATAGAACCCGTATGATAAATATTTGAAAATCTAAACGAAATTTGCTAAATGTCATTAATTACTTTTTAGTGGTTACTTTTGTGCAAGATACATAACGATGCTAAGGACACATATCTTTACTTTAATCTGAATATATCATTTTGATGTAAATGTAACTAGGAAATTATGTTCACGAATAATTCTAAACGATATATTTTCCTGCTTTGTTAAAGGTCCATCAATCGAGAGATATGGAGCATTTTTATTAGCGAGATCAAACAATCATTTCATACAAGCACGCCTGTTGATTTCCCATCATACACGAGAATGTGCTCACAATAGCTGTAGATACATGATGTTAAAGTTATTGACAGTTGTTACATCAGGCTCTTATGACTTGAATCATTATGTAGCAAAACAAGTATGAAAAATAGAGTACTTACTTTAAACAGGTGCTTTAAAAAGGAGATATTTTGTGCATAAATATTCTATGGCAAATAAATACATTTTTTATTTTATTAAAATATAATAAATACGATCAAAAGAGTTTTTAATACTACCGTTTAAATGTGCTCACCACATGCTAGTGTTGTAAGAAATGTCCTATTTTACTTTTACTTTAAAAACATGTATATAAATACGTGTTTGCAACAAATATTTTAATGTAAATCTTACATTCTGTTTATATGTATCCGTGAGGTCCTTCTGTGAGTTTAGGTGTTGGTTTAAATGTTCAATTTTACCATACTATATCGTCTTTCTGTTACTTGAATATATGAAAAAATACAAAATTTATAATATCAATTTTTAATATGAAAATAAGAGAGGATGTTAAAATCTAATCATAGACACTTCGATAAATCGAGAATTGTAATTATCCCGAAATCACGCCAATAGCCCCGATTTCCAAGTCAAACATTCTGAATTTGAACGTACCTCAAAGTACCGAAGAATCGTTAAAACAAGAAGTATCCTACCTTAACTCTCCAACATTTGCCTTGACCATACCAAACTCAAATAATTTATGATAATTTATTCGTTTGGTTTAAGCCCATTTCCAATTCTAGTGTTCTCAGACGAGTTTCATGACTTTTTCTGTGAATATGCATTACTGAGTAAATGTATGCTAGTATGTATTATAATTCGCTGCATTTCCATCCTTTATTGTCTGTTTAAAGTCGAAGACAAATATATTCCGTTTGTGATTACGGCTGTTTCTAGAGGTTGTTCGAATACATTAAATACCCCCCCCCCCTCCGCCGTGCCAATCGAAGAATGGTGGAGAAATGAACTTATTTGAGTCCGTGCATGCGCGATGTGCGTCCGTCGGCATTTATATTCTTTGGAGACGTTTCTAGAGTGAGTTTACAGACGACATCGTACTTTTAGACTTTCACGTTGTACCAGTCCAGGCATCACCAGCATTCCAATTATTAAATTACAAATTATCTGTCAAATCTAACCTTGCGCATTTCATAATAGACATAAAGTATTAATTCAAGGTTTGGTTTAGTGAGCACTTTTTCAGTTTATACTCATCTGCACAATAAGTCAGAAAAGACAGAAACACGGGTATGTGATTAGAATTTCACTTTATAATATTATTTTTTTTAAATCTGTATTTACAATAATGTTTCGTTTAATAGAAAACGATTTTACGACGCATTCCAAGTGTCAAGTATGGTTTTATGTTATCCCATTCAGTGGGTATCGGACCCTGTTCGCGCCAAATCCTTTAAGAAATACAACGACCGTAAAGAATATGTGCGTTATTAATTTCAATTAACGCATGTTTTCCCGAACAAACCAACTCCCAAAATCATTAAAACAACTGGGAAATCATTTTAAGTACTTTCTTCTGAATGGAAATTTGTTTCTGTAGCTGAAGAACCACAATAATCAGTATATTCGTTATAACATAATAATGCCAGAGACACCGTAAGACATATTTGAAAGCTCAGCTATATTGGGGAAAATATTGACCTCGAATTTGCGGTGCAAGGTCGAGATGATTGCGCACTTATTTCTACAATATCAACAATTATGTTGTATTGATTGAGTAGCTTTGTTTTCCCCAGTAAGCACGGTGTTGTCATCACATACACACAATATATATAGTATGTAGCAAAAATATCCAGGACAAAAAATGCAAACATTTTTCAGAATTTTGGGATCCTATGTAAGGATAAATATATGTGGGTTTATGTTAAACTAAATAGAACAATTAACTAACATTCTTTTGTTACTTTGTTAAACATGAACACATAAAAACGCATGCTATATTACTAAACTGTTTATTCTAAAATCAATATAGCAATTAATTAACATTCATTAATTTCTTGTGTTACGATGTTAATCATGAAAAAAATAAAAACGCATTCTATAATACCAAAGGTACAGTACGAATTACGTTCAAAGAGTCGCAAAAAAATGTGTCATAATGCGCATTAATATAGTAAATGAATATAGTAGTGGACTGGTCACACACATATTTACAAAATACCTATACCTAAAATACCTTAATGTTTTTCGCATTACTATATATATATATA
>VMBQ01008664.1:2683-17552 GCA_007657795.1 Dreissena rostriformis
TGTATTGAATTTTTGGTTTAAACAGATTCTCTTCTAAACACAAATTCAGTTAAGGCAGACAGTGTTGTCCTTAACCCTTTGAGCGCTGGAACCGGATTTTGAAGGCCTTTGCAAACAGTTTGGATCCAGATGAGACGCCACAGAACGTGGCGTCTCATCAGGATCCAAACTGTTTGCTATTCTGATAGTATTCTTTGAAAAAAAATCAAAGAAATCGCTAATTTTAGAAATTCAGCAGACGACATTTTAGCAGACGACAAATTTCCCAGCATGCAAAGGGTTAATACACATACTAATATAAAATTACTCTTAATACTGTAAACATAAATAAATGTTTTTTTTCTTCCGTATTTTTTCAGGAAAACAACAACTTTTGCATGCCCTAATCTTTGTTCTCAGGTTACTTACAGTGTTGTTTTTTTCACCTACATGTATTGGGGAATGGTGGTGGGGCCCGTCCAAAGGGGGAAAAAGTGTCGTTTTTTAGGAAATGGGGAAAATTAAAAATTCACTCTTTTATATGTTTAAAATATTTATTATATGAATACACATGTATGTATGAATGTAATATTCACAGCTGAATTTCTCTGTCCTGGTTCTTAAATATAGCAATAATCTTTTCAACATCAATTTTCTGGAGGGGATTTTTTTTAAACATCTGTGAAAAATATAAACTTTTTCTTGTGGGGAATTGGGCCAAAACTTCCATAAAAAACACTGACTTACAGGGCTGTCTCTGTCCATCAGGGGAAGGGGCCAGGGGCCCTCATCATAGGCTCATGAGGGGGAATTTTCGCGTCTTTTCCCTTTTATGGGGAATTTTTTTACTTACTCTCTTATTACTACATTTGTACTGATTTTTAGGGGGATTTTTTTTCCAAAAAGGGGAAAAGGTAAACTTTTCTGATGGGGGACGGGGCCAAAAAAACGGAGATCGACGGCCCTGACTTACCACCAATTTGATTGAAATCTCATTCCAGATGATTCGCAGACATGACAGTGAGGTGATTTCCACCACCTCCAGCACCTCGAAAACGTCAGAGCGTCGGAAGAACAGATTTTCGCTGCGGAGAATCTTTTACGCGGGTCGATCCGGACCAAGAACCCGATCTCGACTGAGCCTGAATTCAAGCGCCGACTATGTGTCTCAGGAGAGCTTCGATATAAACCGTAGGGTGCTAGGAGCAGTCGGTGGGTCGTCCCAACCATCCGGCCACGGTTCAGTGCCTGCATCGCGACATGTTCACTCTGTCAGCTTTGTGCCTCCTTCAACTGTAAAGTTGAAAATCGAAAATGGAGTTTCCGTACGCGAGTGCCCCCTGTGTCTGGTGGAATATCCCGTGGAACGTTTTCCCGAAATGCAGTCCTGTGAGCACAGATCGTGTTTGACATGTTTACAGATGTACCTTAAGATCGAGATATCGGAAAGCCGGATAAATATCGCGTGTCCGGAATGCTTGGAGAAGTTTCATCCGAATGACATTAAAATGGTGCTGCAGGATCAGACATTGCTATCAAAGTATGAGGATTTCATGGTTCGGCGGGTGCTTGTTTCTGACCCAGATGCTCGGTGGTGTCCTGCTCCAGACTGTGGGTAAGTAACTTTGAATGATAAAAATGTAATATTTTTCTGTCACAAGGTCAGCTGTATCAGTAGAGCACAAATCCAAGAACCAAAACAACCATGTTAACACACTTAAAGCAACATTTATTGCCAAATCTTCATGAAACTTGGTCAGAACATTTGTCAGGTTGGGTAAACAACTTGGTCACTAGTTCAAATTGAAGAAAAAAGTTGTGGACGATCTAGAGGTCACATTTTTATCTTTATGAAAACTGGTCAGAACATATCTACATGTAGGCCTGCAGGGTCACATAGCAGGCCTTTTTCTGCCCATCTCATGGGTCCGATAGTCGGACCCATTCCCCATGCCAAATATGCATATTTTTTCCCCAATTCTCCAAAAAAAAATCCCCCCCCCCAAANCTTGTTTCTGACCCAGATGCTCGGTGGTGTCCTGCTCCGGACTGTGGGTAAGTAACTTTGAATGATAAAAATGTAATATTTTTCTGTCACAAGGCCAGCTGTATCAGTAGAGCACAAATCCAAGAACCAAAACAACCATGTTAACATGTACTTAAAGCAACATTTATTGCCAAATCTTTATGAAACTTGGTCAGAACATTTGTCAGGTTGGGTAAACAACTTGGTCACTAGTTCAAGTTGAAGAAAAAAGTTGTGGACAATGTAGAGGTCCCTTTTTTATCTTTATGAAAACTGGTCAGAACCTATCTACATGTAGGCCTGCAGGGTCACATAGGGTCAAAAACTATGTCACTATGTCAAGAAAAGACACATATGGGTTCAGTCCATCAATAAACATGGCACCATGAGGCTGGGCAGTTTTCCTTATGTGGCTTAAGTAAAAACCTTTGAATATCATACAAGTCATATTTTTGACCCACTCATAAAACTTGTTTGCAACATTAAACAATTGTGTCGTTATTATGTCTGGGATGAGTTTGGAAATGTCTATTGTGAAGCCTTGTAAACACTACCTGCTCAAAACAGTTTAGTTTCTTCACGGCGTCATGTTTGTTTCTTACCAAAGCTTATTCTTTGCTTTCACCACTGGTCCAGCATACATAAACTGTTATGCCATACATAACTGATCATATTTGCTGCTGATTAGTGTTCGCAGTGTGTTACATGTTTCAGCCTTGGCGATGACATGTACATGTAGCACACTGGCATGCTTCATTTACTAATTAATCAGCAATGCTATATACATGAGTGTACAAACCTCACCTGTACACACAAGTACACCAGTCATGCCACCATTGACACGGTGTAAATGCTTGAACTAGTAATAATCATTGATGTTGGATGTGCCGGGAATTTTATATTAGATGTGGGGCATCTTTCATGAATTTAATTATCACTACATGTATAATTGAAGAATGATATACCTGAGTAATTCTCAGGGTGCATGATTGTGTTTCCTATACCTAGGCTTATTTCCTTCATTTCAGTCTCAGCATATATATTAAATTGTAAGCATCTCTAGAGGAGAAAGGTCATGCTTTTTTAAATCTGTACAAACCTTTTATTTATGATTTTATTGCATATAAAACAGTTTCCCACCTTACTTCGATTCAATAACAGTGTTATTAGCGAGAACAAATATGACAAAGTCACGAATTTTCACACATTCTGATCTACTCGCCATTTGCCTTCAATAAAAAGCAGGCATTTCTCGCAACTTAGCAATTTAGTTCCTTCTTCATAAAGTACCGGAAAACAACACTTTCCCAATATGAAAAAAACTACAAATTTCCGAATTGCAGTCAGTGTTTTTTTTTGGTTAAAAATGGGGGCAGGTAAATGGTTTATATTTTTCCATAATGGGACCTACACATTTCCAATGGAAGGTTTCCAAAAACACCATTTTTTTTTAATTTTTTTTTTGAAAGATTTCAACATTTAGGTCATCTGCCATCCTGCGCTATAATTTGAACCTTAGTAAATATAATATTGAAAACACTTTTATTTTCAATTTGGAAGCATTTGTTAGCAAAATCCTAACAACACTAATTTCCAAATCGGGTAAAAATGCCGTGGTTTTTCCCAATCCAAAGGGGCCCATTCCCATAAAGGTTAAAAAAAACACTTGCAGTCCTAAAAAATCCCAATTTAAGGTTTCCAAAGTTTTGTTTGTGTGTGAATAAAATGCAACATTTTTTTATTTCCATATGAAGCTCTATGGCTTGAACCTAAGTAAAAATAATATTGACAACTTGACAACACTTAATTATCCATTAAGATTTTGAAGTTTTTGTTAGCAAAAATTTAAAAACAGAAATTTCCCAATTTGAAGAATTCATGACGCGAATTTTCCCAATTTCAGGGTTTTTCACGCTAATTTTTCCCAATTGGCCTAGTACCGGTACTTTTCCCAATTGGGCAAACAACATCACTGCAACTTCATGTATACAGATGATTGCTTGAGTTAATTAACCAGTACATGTGTAGATATGGATGTCTCTCTCAGTATTTTAATATTTAAAATGTATCTGATTATGCCATCATGGTGTGCTATACGTATTGCATGGACTATAATTATTTAGCACTGAAGTGTACACCCACATTCTGTCCACCCAATTCTGGCAGGGATGGAAATAAGTGGTTGCCAATGAGCCCGGGGCCAGTAGATCTTGGCCCAGGCAAGTCCATTTCAAATGTTAGTAGTCCGGCCGGGCCACTAGTTTATTTTAGCTTGAAATAATAAATTGCAATTAAACATTTAATACAAATTGGCTACTGTGGGTCAATAATTACTTAATTAGTTTAATCATATTCATTTATTTAGGCCTAGGAAATGATTCAATTCAGACTCATAATAAGACATAATACACAGAAAGTGTGTCATGTAAGCAATGTTGTTGTTTAATGATCTATTTTTTTATGCTCCCCCAAAATTTTTGGGGGGAGCATATAGTCGCCGCTTCGTCTGTCCGTCGGTCTGTCAGTCCGTCCGTGCGTGCGTCCGTCCGTGCACAATTTTTGTCCGGGCTATTTCTCAACAATTAATGACCAGAATTCAATTAAACTTTATGGGAAGCTTCACTACCAAGAGGAGATGTGCATATTATCAGCCGGTTCTGGTCGGATAATTTTTCACAGAGTTATGGCCCTTTGAAATTTTCCATCAACTGTACATATAGTTCAATTCTTGTCTGGGCTATTTCTCAGCAACTAATGACCGGAATTCAATGAAACTTAATGGGAAGCTTCACTACCAAGAGGAGATGTGCATATTATCAGCGGGTTCTAGTCAGATGATTTTTCACAGAGCTATGACCCTTTGAAATTTTCCATTAACTGTACATTTAGTGCAATTCTTGTCCGGGCTATTTCTCAGCAACTAATGACCGGAATTCAATGAAACTTTATTTGAAGCTTCACTACCAAAAGGAGATGTGCATATCATCAGCCAGTTCTGGTGACTCTGGTCGGATGATTTTTCACAGAGTTATGGCCCTTTGAAATTTTCCATTAANAAAGTATTAGATACACATGACTGTTTTGACACAAAATGTATATGGTACTGGACTCGTTAGTCTTTAGCTGGGCAACCAAAATACTAAAGATGGTTGCCTGTGTGGGCAACCAATTGTAAAAAGTTAGTTTCCATCCCTAACTGGGTTAACAAGACAATAATGTATTTTTTTTTCCCATTAACATCCCCTAACAATAGGGCAGGTGGCCTTGCTTCACATTCTTTGTTTATGTTATGTGTCTGTCATGGTATGAGCTTGCTGACAAAAGAGGAGAGGTTATGTACATGTAGCAGCTCTGAACACTCAATTGGTAGAACAAGCGTCCTGATAGATTGCGTGTCCTGGGTGTGAGTCCCGGACTGGCCGCAATTTTATTATATCCTCTGACAGTTCTGATTAAAACTGTTTGAATTGCAATTGGCTTCCATCAAAAGTATTATCCTTTCTTGGGACTTGTGCATGTTGACATGTCACACCAGACTTACCCGTGCCATTGTATTCCAGGTATGCCGTGGTTGCCACGGAGTGTGCAGGCTGTCCCAAGATCAAGTGTGAGCGACCCGGATGTAACACGCACTTCTGTTACCACTGCAAGCAGTTCTGGCACCCCAACAAGACGTGTGACGCGGCGCGCAGTGAGCGAGTGAACACGATAGTCGGACACCTGCTTGACATGCGTAATGGCTCGTTGACGAACAGTCACGAGTCGGACTCACAAAGTAAGCCAACTGTGCTGGTTGTCTTTTAATGCAGTGTTTTAATAACCAGGGCAGTGGGTTGTTATGCCCCCGAAGGTGGGCAAATAGTGATCGCACTGTCCGTCTGAAATTCTGTCACACTTAGCGTTTAGGTTTCAAAAAATGTGGAAAAAAAATTTGCGTTTAGGTTTAGAAAAATGTGGAAAAAGGGGGCATATGTCATCCTCTGGTGACAAGCCTTGTTTTGTTTAAATTTGGGGCTGTTATAGGGACCCATTCCCAATAAAAAAAGTATATATTTTTCCCAAATGGGACCTAATATTTTTTAGATAAATCTCAAAATTTAGTTCATCACCTATCCTGCTCTATAGGTTGAACCATGGGAAATATAATTTTGAAATATTTTCAATTTTTAAGAAATTGTTTGCAAAAATACAACAACACTAATTTCCTAATTAAAGTCAAGCACAGCGATTTTTCCCAATCCAATGGGACCCAAAATGGAAAAAAAATAATGCCGGTTTTTTAAAGCATTTCGGAGGTTTCAGGTGTTGTACCCTCACTTCATACCGTATACACCTAATAATGATTCCTTCTTGGGGTATAAACAGCAAACTATCTAAAAAAGCTTGTATTTAGCCTGATTGCTAGATAGCGCAGGCTAGTCTGGAGCTATGCTGGTCACATATGGTATTAGACCCATTTATACATGACGCTGGTCAAATGCTTAACCCTTTGCATGCTGGGAAATTTGTCATCTGCTAAAATGTTGTCTGCTGAATTTCTTAGATCATCATTTTCTTCACTTTTTTTCAAAGTCCACTATCAGAATAGCAAACAGTTTGGATCCTGATGAGATGCCACGTTCTGTGGCGTCTCATCAGGATCCAAACTGTTTGCAAAGACCTTCAAATCCGGTTCCAGCGCTCAAAGGGTTATACAAGCATCTTGTCAAGATGTATTTAAAGAACAAAGGTGGGCACGGTGTTGCACAGTTGTTGACATAGCATGTAAGATAACAAAATTCATATTCCCAATGTGATATAACAGAATGCGCCTTCCCAGTGTCAGATAGGATTGTGGTTTTATTCAAAGTACCTAATTTTAGTCATTGATTGGCTCTCTTTGTCCAATGTGCTACAGTAGAATTGCAATAACTCGAGCTGGCGATTTCTCCAAAATTTGCAATTACTCGAGCATTAAAGGAAGTCCCTAACATTTTCCTTTAATTTCTATACTAATATAAAAATACTCGCAATTACTCAAACATGCTATTTTCGATAACTCAAGGATGTGTGCTGGTCCCCGAAAGGCATTTCACACCTAATTAACTGACAATTATTCGAAGACACTTTCTTGTCTGGTTGGTGCTAAAAATATTCTAGTTGTGAAAACAGCGCAATCAAGCAGACAAAAAACGCTTGATTAGGTGTGAAGTTAGTCGCAGTTTGAGAAACACTGCAAATTATCATCCTTTGAGATGCAGATAAAAGCTACACAGTTTAATGATAATAAAATAATTACCAGCACTCAATAATAATGATAAAATGTATGGTATAAAAGAGAGCATAGCAGATAATACATCGGAATCTCTTAACTGAATTCCTTCTTGTCATTTGCGCTGAATTATGGCAACACAGAAAGAAAATAGTCTTACAAATTGTCAAACTCCTGAGAAATCTAGTGAAGGACCCACTTGTGGGGGGATAGCTAGATTAGGAAAGCTTGTGTTTCCTATATCGGGTAATTTTTAGGAAGTAGTGGCATGTACATTGAATATTGTTTGAATATGTTTGACTATATATGTGTTATGTGTGTATTGTGATTAAATTAAATGAATGGACATTCATTCTTATTGTTAAGTTTAGTATGCTGTAACCTTAAGCGATTTTTACAAAGCCTTTTCTTTTCCAAGCACCGTCTTACATGTAAATAAAGCGTTTGCGGTTAGAAGTTAAGCATCACCAACCGAAACAGTGAAAACAAATAATACAGTGGATTACTTAAAACCTGCGATTACTCGAGCATCGAGTTCAGTCCCGTGCTATGTCGAGTTATCGCAGTTTCACTGTAAATGGTTTCCACAAAGTTATAAATTAATATACAGAATATGTTTCTGTATATGGATTATTGCTGTTACAAATTAGCAGGGACTTTTACCAGTGTGTTATGCTTATTTCTGCTACGAATTAGCAGAAACATTTAATATTTTTGTTATTAAATAATGGAATTGGTTAATGAACATTTTCTAGAACTCACATATAAATTTCACTACAGTTTGTATTCACTTCATTTTACAAGGCAATTCTTTTTTATTGAAACTTAAACCTTGAAGTTTTCAGTGTTATTGCAAATACTTCAGGGGGGAACAATTTGAATCACTGGAAAATGGAGATTAAAATGCATCTGATTTTGTTTTAGGTCAACAAATTTTAAGCTATGCATCTGGTAAAGCACTTGTTGAGAATATTTTGCCCTCATTCTTTCAGAAGACAGCATTAAGCCATGTCCGCGGTGTTCAGCCTTCATCATGAAGATGAACGATGGCTCCTGTAACCACATGACATGTCCCGTGTGTGGGGCCGAGTTCTGTTGGCTGTGCATGAAGGAGATATCAGACCTGCACTATTTGAGGTAAGTTAAAAACATGGCATGTACTTGCTCAGTTAAGAAAATCACATAACTTGTACAATCTTAGTTAAGTACATCACATGAGTTGTACATCACATGAGTTGTACATGTTCAATCTTAGTTAAGTACATCAAATGAGTTGTACAATCTTAGTTAAGTACATCACATGAGTTGTACATGTACAATCTTAGTTAAGTAGGTACATCACATGAGTTGTACATGTGCAATCTTAGTTAAGTACATCACATGAGTTGTACATGTACAATCTTAGTTAAGTACATCAAATGAGTTGTACAATCTTAGTTAAGTAAATAACATGAGTTGCACAATCTCAGGTATGTAAATTACATGACCTGTATAATCTTAGTTAAGTTAATCACATAACTTGCACAATCTAAGTGACGTAAATCACATGAGTTGCACAATCTCAGATAAGTAAATCACATGACTTGCATTTCTCATTTAAGTAAATTACATGACTTACACTATTTCAGTTAAGTAAATCACATGCATGGCACTCTCTTAGGTAAGTAAATCACATGACTTGCACTATCAAATTAAGTAAATCACATGACTGACACTATTTCAGTTAAGTGAATCACATGTATAGCACAATGTAAAGTCTGGAAATCAAATGTATTACCTCAGGTTAGTTGACCTTTCCTGTCTCAGGTTTGTAAATAACATGACATGTACAGTCTCTCAGGTAAGTAAATCACATTTCATGCCCTGTGTGATTTCAGCCCATCTGGATGCACATTCTGGGGTAAAAAGCCCTGGAGCCGAAAGAAGAAGATCCTGTGGCAACTTGGGACCCTGGTGGGAGCACCTGTGGGTATCACCCTCCTAGCGGGTATAGCAGTGCCAGCCATGGTCATAGGCATACCTGTGTGGGTGGGGAAAAAGGTGAGTTGTAGATTGTCTTTCTCATTCTGATGCATAGCACTTAAAAACTTTGGATAATGCCCTCCTGGTTTAATTCTTTTAGTGACAAAATAAAACAACAATTCAAAAATTATTTTGTTGATAAATTATGAACCTAGCCATGTTTTAACAGGGTTTAATGCATGTACATAAAGTGACCTCTCAGATTAGCCTGTGCAGTCCGCACATGCTATTCAGGGACGACACTTTCTGCCTAAACTTGATTTTCGCTTAGAAGAGATGACCTTAAAATGATAAATACCATAAAAGCAAAATGTGTCCTCCCTGATTAGCCTGTGCAGTGGGAACAGGCTAATCTGGGACAACACTTTCTGCACATGCATTAAACCCCGTTTTCACAGGCTCATATCCTGTGTTTTCCTTCTTCAGATTCACACACGACTGGAGCATGCCAGCAAACATCGTCACAATCTGGCCATAGTGGGTGGGGTAACGGCATCCATTCTTGTTGCACCTTTGCTGGCAGGATTGGCCGTTGGTATGTGTAGGTTTGCTTTAAATGTCATTGAAACAGTCATCCGAATTATCAATTTGCCTAACTATGCATGAATTCTTATATAATTTAGAGCAAGAGAATATTTCTACCTTGAGAAGTGCTTTCAGGATTGTGCTATATTGATAACTCAGGGATGTGATTTTTCCTCCTTTCAGCTGATTTCCTCCCTTTCAATGTCAAACTTATTTTACAAATAGTTATAAACTCTGCTTGATCTATATACAAACAAACAGTTTAGTTGAACCCTGTAAGGGGCGTAGGGCATTTTCCTTCCCTGAGGTGGTTTTTAAATCACACCCTTGTAACTGTTTCAATCAGTTGATGATTGGCCATGAAATAGTCAGAGACCGAAGGGAATTTTATCAATTTGAGGACTTTTTAAGGTGTTCATTAAGTCGCTTTGTGAATACCAGCAACTTTTAGATTGATTTTTTTGTAAACGCTTTCCTGCTCAGAGGCAAATAAAAAAAAAGAATTTACAACAACCATAAAACCAGAACAGGTTTTATTCTGTTTGCTGCTTATCAGTATCTTAGGGTTGGAAATGAAGCCTTTAAACTTGAATCTGTTAAGAAAAGTTTTTATTTTAATTAGATCTACTAAGGGATTACAAATGGGTCAAAATGTGTATCTGAGTGGTATGGGGTTTAGCTGAATTTTGAAGCACTTTGTTTTGCTGGTATTGGTGTACCCATCCTGCTGGGCTATGCCATAAGGGGGCTTAATGCATGTGCGTAAAGTGTCATCCGAGTTTAGCCTGTAATGTCCGCACAGGCTAATCAGTGAGGACTCCGCTTTAAGGAATTTTTTGTTTAAAAGAAGGCTCTTCTAAACGAAAATCCAGTCTAGATGGAAAGTGTTGTCCCTGATTAGCCTGTGCGGACTGCAGAGCGTAGTCTGACACGACACTTTACACACATACATTTAGCCTGTGTGGACTGCAGAGCGTAGTCTGACACGACACTTTACACACATACATAAAGCCCTGTGTGGACTGCAGAGCGTAGTCTGACACGACACTTTACACACATACATTAAGCCTGTGTGGACTGCAGAGCGTAGTCTGACACGACACTTTACACACATACATTTAGTGGACTGCATAGCGTAGTCTGACACGACACTTTACACACATACATTTAGCAGAGCGTAGTCTGACATGACACTTTACACACATACATTTAGCCCCTTTTTCCAAGAGTAAGGCTCATACTTTTAAAACATGAACGTCCCCCCACTTAGTTATCCAGGTATTGGTGTACCATGAACGTCCCCCTACTTTGTGTTCCAGGTATTGGTGTACCATGAACGTCCCCCCACTTTGTGTTCCAGGTATTGGTGTACCCTGAACGTCCCCCCACTTTGTTTTCCAGGTATTGGTGTACACGAACGTCCCCACGCTTTGTGTTCCAGGTATTGGTGTACCCATATTGCTAGACTATGTCTAACATGAACGTCCCCCCACTTTGTGTTCCAGGTATTGGTGTACCCATATTGCTAGGCTATGTCTAACATGAACGTCCCCCCACTTTGTGTTCCAGGTATTGGTGTACCCATATTGCTAGGCTATGTCTAACATGAACGTCCCCCCACTTTGTGTTCCAGGTATTGGTGTACCCATATTGCTAGGCTATGTCTAACATGAACGTCCCCCCACTTTGTGTTCCAGGTATTGGTGTACCCATATTGCTAGGCTATGTCTAACATGAACGTCCCCCCACTTTGTGTTCCAGGTATTGGTGTACCCATATTGCTAGGCTATGTCTAACATGAACGTCCCCCCACTTTGTGTTCCAGGTATTGGTGTACCCATATTGCTAGGCTATGTCTAACATGAACGTCCCCACACTTTGTGTTCCAGGTATTGGTGTACCCATATTGCTAGGCTATGTCTAACATGAACGTCCCCCCACTTTGTGTTCCAGGTATTGGTGTACCCATATTGCTAGGCTATGTCTAACATGAACGTCCCCCCACTTTGTGTTCCCGGTATTGGTGTACCCATATTGCTAGGCTATGTCTAACATGAACGTCCCCCCACTTTGTGTTCCCGGTATTGGTGTACCCATATTGCTAGGCTATGTCTAACATGAACGTCCCCCCACTTTGTGTTCCCGGTATTGGTGTACCCATATTGCTAGGCTATGTCTAACATGAACGTCCCCCCACTTTGTGTTCCCGGTATTGGTGTACCCATATTGCTAGGCTATGTCTAACATGAACGTCCCCCCACTTTGTGTTCCCGGTATTGGTGTACCCATATTGCTAGGCTATGTCTAACATGAACGTCCCCCCACTTTGTGTTCCAGGTATTGGTGTACCCATATTGCTAGGCTATGTCTAACATGAACGTCCCCCCACTTTGTGTTCCAGGTATTGGTGTACCCATATTGCTAGGCTATGTCTAACATGAACGTCCCCCCACTTTGTGTTCCAGGTATTGGTGTACCCATATTGCTAGGCTATGTCTAACATGAACGTCCCCCCACTTTGTGTTCCAGGTATTGGTGTACCCATATTGCTAGGCTATGTCTAACATGAACGTCCCCCCACTTTGTGTTCCAGGTATTGGTGTACCCATATTGCTAGGCTATGTCTAACATGAACGTCCCCCCACTTTGTGTTCCAGGTATTGGTGTACCCATATTGCTAGGCTATGTCTAACATGAACGTCCCCCCACTTTGTGTTCCAGGTATTGGTGTACCCATATTGCTAGGCTATGTCTAACATGAACGTCCCCACACTTTGTGTTCCAGGTATTGGTGTACCCATATTGCTAGGCTATGTCTACATGAATGTCCCCCCACTTTGTGTTCCAGGTATTGGTGTACCCATATTGCTAGGCTATGTCTAACATGAACGTCCCCCTACTTTGTGTTCCAGGTATTGGTGTTCCCATATTGCTAGGCTATGTCTAACATGAACGTCTCCACACTTTGTGTTCCAGGTATTGTTAAGCATGAACGTCACCCCACTTTGTGTTCCAGGTATTGGTGTACATGAACGTCCCCCCACTTTGTGTTCCCAGTATTGGTGTACCCATATTGCTAGGCTATGTCTAACATGAACGTCCCCACACTNGGCGGATGTGGGGTCCGTACCACCAACAGTGGTGTACGCATCGAGTTTGAGGAAAATGAAAACGAGACCGGAATACCTTCCCCTAGCATGTACTCTGGTAAGACTAGCTTAGCTATGATAAGGGCCCTCAAGGTGCTGTTTGCCTTAGTAATGCATTCATTTTTGGAGAATCTAATACAGTTCCTATGTATAGCAGCAAACGATAAGATTGTTTGCAAATAAATTAATCAAAATCACCCTTAAGTTGGGAAAAACAATTTTCATCTTATTTTCAACCATTTAATGAATAAGTAGGGTGAGTATGAAAAGTTATAAGTAAGTTCATTTCGATATGAAGATTAGGTCACATGGGTGGACAGTTTAACAGGAAACAGTGTTTACGTGAAATAAAAATAAAAAAAATGTAATTAATTGACCTGTATCATTAAAAAATGGGTCTTATGCCATATGCAGCCAGTGTTTATCCAAGCAGCGGGGTCAAGAACTACACTGTCCGCTCTAAAGTAACGCATGTTTTTTTGGTCTGATAAGCGGACAGGGTAGCTCATTATACCAGACTGCACAATCTGTAGTATTAACAATGACATGTACTCAAATGTGGAAGACCCCTTTCATATACAGTGCTTTTTTGGGGACAAAATTGAGCCCATTCCGTATGTCAATAAAGACACCCTAAAATTCCCAATTAAAGGTTTTCAGAAAAAAAATAAAAAAATAGCAATATTAATTTAAGTCTCTTTATCCATCTCTTTAATTTGATCCTTAGTAAGTATAATATTGAAAACACTTGTTTTAAATTTAAAGTATTTGTAAGAAAAAAAACAACAACAACACCAATTTCACAATTTTTGTCAAGCAACACGATTTTTCCCAATCCAAATGGCCTGGGTCCCATTTCCAAAATGTTGAAAACAAACACTGATCTATCTCTGCTCTATCCCACAGGTGCGGTGGACAGCCAGAGTGTAGGTACGGGCCACCAGATCCCCAACCCCAGTATTGCTCCCAGCATCGGGGAGTTCAGTGTGGGCATGAATCCCAGCCTGTACGGGGGCAGTGGGACCCACTTGGACCGACTAGGGGCCGGCAGAGGGGACGAGAGTGACATGGACTCGGCCAGTCACCGGGCCATCGCTGGGGCCAGTCTCAACGGGTCCATGTGTGGCAGCACCTACGCCACGGTCATAGGCATGCAGACAAAGTAAGGGGGCTTTGATTTCACCTCTTAAATACTTAAAAACGATATAGAGGTTGAAATATCCTCTATATATATAACTGCTGCAACACCCATTGAAGTAATATCATGCAAACACAAAATCTCTTTTTGGCTAATGTTCAACTTAATTCATGAATTACGTAAGACTGAGCTTGGTGTGCCTGCAGAGTCACTGGGCTTGTGTTTGGCAACGTTTTGAGTATTATAAATTTTAAGATATGTTGGGTAGAAAGCTGTAAGCTGGTAATACCTCTGAAGTGATTACTAAGTTTATGTTCCATCTGTAGCAAGCAGGTTTGAACATTGACATTATTAAATGCATTTCTTATAAAAGAAATAAGAGTTCTGTGAAATAAAGATGAAATACGGTTGAACCAGGGCCCTCAATCCATTTTAGGGGAAGCGGGTCGCTAACCATAGCAGGGGGAATTTTCGCGTCGTTTCCCTTTTGGGGGGATTTTTTACTTACTCTAATTATAACATTTGTACATGTTTTCACTATATTCATTGCTTTTTTCATAATTTAGTATGTTTGACAAGATTAAATTCAAATAGAATTGAGATATAATAATCATGAGACACATCTATCTATAAAAAAAAAAAAAAAAATTTTTTTTTTTTTTTTTTTTAGGGGGAATTTTTCCCCCAAAAAGGGGAAAAAAGTATACTTTTCAGGGGGGGAATGCGGCCGAATTTCGGCCGTGGATTTGACAGATTGAGGGCCCTGCGATGGTCACGTT
>VMBQ01008665.1:0-36382 GCA_007657795.1 Dreissena rostriformis
AAAGACGAAAAACACAACATAAGAACAAATATCTGGATATTTTTCTGTCGAATAAGTTAGTTTTACTAGAATTCTTCGCCGTACGCATGTAATAAGTACTTTCAAGTGCCGAACACAATCACATCCCAGATAAGGAGCAGCCCCATTTTTAAATGCAGCAAATTAACATACTTAGTTATCTTCCCTACACACACGAGACGCTTTGTCCGCAAAAAATAGAATACTCGTTTTTAACAAAAGAAATATGTTTTAACCAAATTTTTCATGAACGTTTTGACTATTTTTCGTTACCTTTTGACCGAACAGTGTGGATACGTTATGGTCTGGGTACGTTTTGATTATAACTCGTTGAGTGTAGCCTTTCTACTTAGTTGTATGTAACCGTTGAGTTGTCAAATTTGTTTTTGTTTATATTATTAATAAAGAACTAAGTATTGACAAATAAATCATTTATGTAGCTGTATGTTTCAAAAGAAGTTGTATATCTATAATTAATGAATTGTACTGAGTAAGAATAATAATTTTCGGTTTTCAGTGTATACTTTTTTTTGGCTAAGTAGCTTTACCTAAGTCCTTGGGTGTCTGAAGTAAAATTATGCAGTATAAGTGAAACCTGTCACTCACTAGGGATTAACCAGGTGATTTATTATTATATTTATTCACCATGTGAACTACGTGGTCGCACTGAACAGTTTTAACAAATAGCAATTCAACCAATCACTTATACTGAGTACGAATAGTGATTCTCGGACTCTCGGATTTTGGTGGATACGTTGTTGTTGTTTTTTTTCTGTTTTTTTTTCGCGTAATGATCCAAGTCCACGGGTTTTTGCTTTAGTATTGTTATTCACATAACGTAATCCTAATCGTCTGTCAATTTTCCGATATTTTTTTCACGTTAGTATATATAACAGATAATAGCCGTTTCAACTGGGGATTAGTCCAGCTATGTTTTAAGTCTTCTACTGTAAACGCAAATGAGATATTCTGACCACTTTTTACTGCAGCTATTGATGTTATGCTTGTTGTTACTCGTTTTGCTGTCATTATGTTAAACGACACTTCTCAGGGTACACTATTGACTTTACTCTTTATATACACGCTTTACAAATACACTATTCCATTGTTTCGTTTCAAATATCCTGTCACTTGTAGTATTGTCAACTAGAATTAAATAACTATAGATCGTTTTTATGCTAGTTTTCAACTATCAATATGCTAAAATATTTTTACTAAACCTATATCATCCAACTGTCTCATCCCCATTATGTTTCATTTTCCTTTTCTTATCCTTTTTGGTTTTTGTGCATTATTAGTCCAGCATATGTCAAGAAATTGCACGAACTGTAATTTATTTTGGTAAAACCTCACGGCCATTCAGTCATTTATGTGTGTGTGTTAAACTTTTACCTAATGGGTAACGAAATTGCTGCATACCGAATGACCGTGGGGTTATTTAATTCAAGTAGATATTGTTGTCGTAAAAAAATCGTTTACATGTGGAGTGCAACACGCGAATTTGTATTACCTCTTCTCACCCTTTTCGGGCTATCGCGCGCTTTACTCTAAGGTTGCATTATTCGACCGTTTGTCTTTGAAATGACTCTGTTATTGATTGACGCTTTACGCTTTCTTTTACTTTTATCAGGGGACATCGAGTTAAATCCAGGACCGGATAACAAGGCACTCAGTGTCTTGCATTTGAACGTGCGGTCAATACGTAACAAACTTGATTATGTAGCAAGTAATCTGTGTAATTTTGACATTTTATGCTTCACGGAAACTCATCTAACTGATGTTGTTCCCGATAATGTTTTAACAATTGAAGGTTTTAATACAGGTTTTCATCGTAAAGATTATACACCTCACTCCAGCGGCTTATTAATTTATGTAAATGAGTCTTTACTGTCGCGACGTGTTATAGAGTTAGAATGTCCCAGTGTGCACTCATTATGGATTGAACTTAATACTGGCTACTTCTCCGCTTTACTTTGCTGCTTTTATCGTCCCCCCAACTCAAAGGTATCTTTTTGGAATGACCTCGAAACTAATATTGACAAAGCCTTGGATATGAACCAAAATGTTATTATGCTTGGTGATATAAACGAAGACCCACTTAAAAACTATACCCGTCTTAAACAGTCATTGGCAATCTTTAATTTTAGAAACGTTATAACTGAAGCAACTAGAGTCACTGCCAATACTTCTACATTAACTGACCCCATAATTGTCTCCGATAATTTAATTGTAATGAACAGTGAGGTTATATCAATTGATAATTCTGTAAGTGATCACCATGCCACGGCTGCGCACATTAAAGTCCCAACCGTCATAAGTAAACCGATGCAGAGACATGTTTGGTTGTACAAACGAGCTGATTTTCAACGTCTTAACAATTTAATTAACACCGAAAATTGGAATTTTATAACAATGATGAGTATAGAAGATGCTACCACTTTATTCACGGTCAAACTTTTAGAACTAATGAAATTATGTATTCCATTTAAACTAGTTACAGTCCGTCCTAATGATAAACCTTGGTNTTAATAGTTTATGTAAGTCTGTCACCATTTCAACATGTAAAAACTAGCGCAAGGGAAGGACCCCCGATAACGTTGAAGAGCTTCAAGTCTAACCCTTTTCCCATAATGTATGTATATATGGACCAATGTATATATTTGTACAATGTCATTCCTTGGAAATAAAATATGTTTAAAGTTGAAAAGAAGTTGTAATAGGTAATTTTCATCGAAAAATAAAATACTTCATGCAAAAGTTAAATGTTGGCTACATATCCACTGATCACGTGATCGTTCCTTCAAAAGCTGCACTTCCGTCTGTACATAGGGATTGAACACACGCAGAAATTTGGTTAATTTCTGCTGAATCTGACAAGTGAAAGGGAGTGATTACCCAGCAGACAAAATGGGGAGTATGTATTTCTTTTGTTTTTCTATTTTTTCAAAGTAAAATATATCTAATTATTTTCAAAAATACAACTTTGTTATTCGCCGGCTGCTACGTCGGCCGCTTACATAGCGTTAACGTGGGTTGAGAATGACGTTGAAAGACAGGTTCTGAGTTTATGATGTATTTCGGATGCCGATGATATTCAAAATAATGTTTTAAGGGTATATGTGATGAAAATGAAAGAAACAAGTTTGATCTACATTCGTTCAAATGTGCATTTATTTTATGATATTGCATGATCCTAATTTTCAATAGATTCATAGCTTTAATTAAAAGTTTATTTGCCAAGAAATTGAACACTACAAGAGATTGTTAACTCTGTTAATGTGCCCTTTGTTGCACATGAATTATTTATCTTATAATAAAATGAAAATCAAACAAAGTTATGTTAAATTATTTAACCAGTCTTAATACTAATCACTGGCGCTTGATGTTATGTGCAGACGTGCATAACAAATCGTATAGAGCAGACTGTCATTGAGTGTATATACCAGTGTGTATTCGTCATCAGAAATTGAGTAGTTTCGGTTTGTATGCAGGTGTATTCTCCGGAACATATCTAGATGCCGACTTCAACNCTAATTTTCAATAGATTCATAGCTTTAATTAAAAGTTTATTTGCCAAGAAATTGAACACTACAAGAGATTGTTAACTCTGTTAATGTGCCCTTTGTGGCACATGAATTATTTATCTTATAATAAAATGAAAATCAAACAAAGTTATGTTAAATTATTTAACCAGTCTTAATACTAATCACTGGCGCTTGATGTTATGTGCAGACGTGCATAACAAATCGTATAGAGCAGACTGTCATTGAGTGTATATACCAGTGTGTATTCGTCATCAGAAATTGAGTAGTTTCGGTTTGTATGCAGGTGTATTCTCCGGAACATTTTATTTAATAAACATTTAATAAACATTATTTGTTTTAACCCATGTGCTTATTAGCTCTTAATTGCATTAAAAACGTAGTGAGCCCCTAATAATCTTCGCCAAAAAAGTCTGAGCAGGTTCCGATTTGGTTTTATGCGACGGATAACTACTGAAGCCCGAATAATCTGCATGCGTCCTATAACCTTAACAAGGCATATCTCAGGTTTGTATTTGGGATTAATTTGCGACGGACAACAAATGAAGCCCTATAAATCTGCATGCGTTTCAACGCATCCTATCAGATTCTTATATGGATCTAATTTCATCGGGGAACTTGTGATACCCCATTAATCCTTTTGCGTGCCAACAACCTTCACATTGTATTTTACAGGTTTTTATATGGATTTTAATTGCGACGGAAAACTAATAAGCCCTATTAATCGGCAAGCGTAACGAAAGCCCTTACAGGGCGCTTATACGGTTACAATCGGGGATTCTTTGGTATCTTCCCATATACATTTCCGCTCAGTTGACATTAACATGTTACCCGGCATCAGTTGCAAGATACAATCTGCCAATCTATGATATCTAATGATATCTAACAATCTGCCTCGAATGAACGCAAATACGTGTTATTACGGTCGTAATGGCATTCAATGGTACATTACTTCTTTAAAATATAAAGACTGTATAAGCACATGCGAGTGTTGGTCGCTGCATAATATGAGTCATTTGTTTATTAAACCAGAGTTTAACAGTATACGCACGATGTGATCGTTGTCCAGACGCAGATTAATAGAGGTCCATTAGTTCCACAACGCAATTAAATACGTATAAAGCCATGCGAATATTGTATGGACGCAGATAAATAGAATGTCATAAGTCACTAGCGAATAAGCCACCTCAATTTATTGACTCGATGTACATTGATAGGGTTCCTTTAGCTCTTTCATGGAAGTTTGACCATATACATGTATATATATATGCGCATGTGAATGTTAACTGGGTGCAGATCAACAGATACTCGTCATTATTAAACCCGAATGTAACAGTATATGCAGGATGTGAACACCGTTTTCTGGAAGCAGATTGATAGGGCTGATTAGTACCCAAACGATATAAAACTCGGAAAAGAACACACGAAGATTGCAGATAAATAGAAGTTCATAAGCCATACGATGCAGTTAATAGCGTATAAGCACACTCAATGTGTTGACGCATATTGATAGGGTTCAATGAGCACTGTAATGCGGTAAAGACCGTAAACGCGCATTTTAATGTACACAGATCAATAGGCAACAATCACATATAAACCAGAATTTAATCGTATAAGCACGATGTGAACGTTATCTGGATGCAGATTGATAGGTGCTTATTTGTTCCCCAACGCTAAAACACGCCTATAAAAACGTGCGAAGCTTGTATAGAATGAAAATAAAAGTTACACAATCTGCACTATAAATCTGTTTTCAGAACTCAATCTGTTGTGCACGTCTGCATCCTACGCTAAACACAATTCTCCTACGAAAAATAATTGACGCAGACGAATAGGATTTCATAACAATCACAATCTGCACTAAAAATCTGTATTTCAAATTCTAATAGAGCCGTATAACAATCACAATCTGCACTTAAAATATGTATAACAAATTCTGACAGAGCCGCAAATTAAACACCTCCCACTGTTCATCACCTGGTACACAATCTGCACAAAAAATCTGTTCTGTTGTGCACGTCTGCATATAACACTAACCCTGTGTGTACGTTCTGCAAAATAATTTATTTGTAATATAAACCGGCTACACGCCACACTATCCACGTTGAAATTAGATTGTGATTGGTTCAGGGCGCACCTCTTATCAAATCACAGTAACTTTTCTACAGTCATAAGACACGTGGTAGTGGTGGTCATTATTTTGCATGACTAAATTTACTTATTGTATACCCCACCCACATGTATGTATACACTTGCGCTGCATTTCATAGAAAACACTAATTTATGAACGGGAATATTTGGAAGAGTTTTACATTTGACTGTGGTGGTTACCAGTGACGTACAGGAGAAGTAACCGCTGCTTAGAATGAAGAACTCTTGTATTTTTGCCGCCCTGTCGTCTGCTATGGTAAGTTGTTGTGTGTATTCGATTTTTTTCAACTCCCACAATAACTTACCATAGCAATGTTACTTGGGAATACACTTGCCTGTACAAGTTAAATTGGTTAGAAACGCTTAACAATTGCCTACAGTTGCAAACCAACAATGTAAAGGAGATGGGGTAATTTTATCCTCAAGGACGTTCGGGGAGTTATCGTATATTACCAACTTGAAATATCTCAATAAGGCATATATTCCAGCCAGCAAGAAGATATGGGATCCATCTGGGCCTCATATGGGCACTTATATGGGTTACAAATAAGCAGACTGAGCGGGGCAAAATGGGATGTTGCATACTACATCTATTTTGGCCCACATGGGTTACGATTCGACACGGGACATCTATGGGCCACATGAAAACCGACGGTGTGCCCTATCTGCAATACCCATATGCATATATGGGTCCCGCATGGAAAGACCATATAGGACCGAATTGTATTTTGTAAACTATATCTTTTAAGGTCCCAGGTGGGTTACGATATGGGGAATGAATGAGTCCCATGAGAACCGACTGTGTGCCCTGTCTGCGATATCTCTAAGGGTCCCAAATACTGTTTTTAGTATGGGTCCCCACTGGCAGCCTATACAAGACGAAATGGAATTTAAACTACATCTATTTGGGTCCCAGATAAATACGATAAGGGGAATATATGGGTCCCATTAAAACCGACTGTGGGCCCAATATGCGATATCCATATGGATCCCAAATACTGGCGCCGATGTGGGCCCCGCAGAAGAAGCCAATATAGGGTCAAATGGGGTTGTGCTTACTGTTTTTGTATTAACCCACTATGGGTTGATAAATGGGACCCATGCAGTTTGCATATTGACATATGTTTTACTACAGATATTGGTTCCGTATTGGTAGCCTATATGGGGTAATATGGGATTATGCAAACTGTGTTTGTATGGGCCTCATATGGTGAAAAATGGGGCCGATGTTGTTTTTTTAATTTATGCCTGACGATATGATCCTATAATTCTTTCGATATAAGTCCCGCTTGGGAAGCCTTTTTGGGCCAAAATAAGATTTTGCAAACTGTTTTGTATGGGTCCATTTGGGATGAGAAACGGAACTCATCTGGGTCTGAAGTGTGCCCTGTGTTTTATGTTTTTAATATACTTTCTTTTACAGGCACTTTGATACTAGCCCACAAAGGGGTATATATACTTACTATATACGTTTGATTACTGGAACTAGCATTGATTTCGTTGTTTCATTCACCTTATTTATATATATATGAGCATTGTCCACAAGAGTCATGTCAATGGATTCTGGGAATATAAATGATGCAAATTCGAAAGTGAAATTTTAAATTAAAGTATAATATTACAATCGCAATTTAAAAAAAACAACACTTATAGAGTTTATATGACAGTTTGCATTTAAGCAAAAGAGATTACAAAAAACTGTTCAGATTAACATGCGCCCAGATCTACAATCAGACACGAAATATAAACGTATTACGTCCAAAACATAACGTAACGTGAAGACAGTTAAAGTAACGCACTTGACAATGTTCTAAATTTATCACAACAAACTCTTGACACGCTTTTGCCCATTCACAATCACATCAACAAAAAGCAACCTTAAGTCTTTATCAACCCGGTAGTAATCGTTTACTTATGAAGCCCAAGATTAACCGACACTTTCAAATAATCTACGTTTGGTAAACCACGAGCAAGGCCATAAATAACATTTTAAGTTACCCTAAATAAATGAAACGCTGACTCAGGTCAGTTAATAGCTTTGAAAAACAATTATTAAAGGTATAGCCTTAAAAGGCTTAGGTAAGCAATGAAAATATTAGACACAGATTTATTGTTATCAACGTTCAGTCTACGCTCGTGGTTTATGATGAGGGAAACGAAATGACAATCTGGCAATTGTAAATAACACTCATTCAATGCATTAAACACACGAATGTACGGGCTAAGTTCCCCTAGTTACTAAAAACTACCATATACCATATCATAATTCTATTGGTAGTTATACTCGTACATCGGAACTTGTTTAAACGAGTCCGGGACGCAAACCAATTCATCTCAAATAAAGAAGTTATCAAGCACCATAGACTTCCCCAGCCTATACACAACATGACAATACATTTTTCCCAACACAAAATATAACACAAATTATAAAACGGCCATCACCGTCTCGGAAAAGGCTTTTCGGAAAGCAGCTTGGATTAATGTCATGAAATACGGCGTATGCCCGTCCGAGCTCGGCATGTTTTGTCCTGTATAGTCTCTATATCATGTCTCTGGAGTTATAAATTGTCTATATATATGATGTTTAAGGAGTCACACATTCACAAACGCATGACATGCTAAACATACATGTGTAAAGGACGTTCTTTGGTCCAAGGCCATCTACACATAATAAGCAATTTTCAGAAAAAAAAATCTATTTTGTTTTAACATTTCATGGACGCAAAACACATGTGTATGCATCTTAATTAAAAATATGACACTTATTTAATGTTAAGTCGAACAGGAAGTCGGTTTCGAATGAGACCACTTGAGCATAGATAAACCCCTACACTTATTTTCAAAGTTACCGAAAATAAGACTTTATTTATGAGATAACCACTGATCTGACGTTTTGAAGACCATACACTTTATTCATTTATTGTTATTCTGTGACAAAATCCCCTACTTACCTTGTGGAAAATAAGACAAGTGTTTCTTTTTTATAAATAAGTAATTTGTTTTGGGGTTTCCTGTTTATTTATTTGTATGCTATGTCAATTTCAAAAACATATGGGTATGTTTCTTAAATTAAATACGAAGTTCTAGTACGTTTTTTTGCGAGATAGAAACTATATTTGTTTTTTAATTCGTTCCGTTTATATGTTTATATTTTTATATTATTGTATAATATATTAGTTTTTAAGCGCGGCTTTCGCAAGCAAAAAAAAACGTACTATCGAAATAAGTGTCGTTAATCAAATGACGTTTACACGAGCACCATTTTTAATTTCAGAATGCATACTGACATATACATCCAGTTTTCGTAGTGCTCCTATCTGCTGCATGTGCCAGTGTAGACAGCCAATGTATTGCTTGTGTCGACCAGTGCTCACCAGAATGGATGCCCAGAGATGACCTGTGTTTTGCCACCGGATGAAGGGATAAACACGAGATTTCAGGAAAAAAGGTGATGATTGCTACCAGTGTTGTACGTGCGCTTCCCACACAACATGGTCTGAGAAGCTGATAGCTGTTTATAGAGTATATCAGCATTTCCGGAAAGTCGCTGGTAGTGGAGTTCGGAGCTTTAAACAAGAGTAATGTGTCACGATTGCACATAATCATGGTGTTATGAGCGAGATTCCAAGCAATCTGTGTGATTGGGACAACGATACTAGACTGAATTTGTTTTCAGACCACATTCAATCATTCAGGAAGAATTGGACTTACATCGTTTATATTGATTTAATGTACAACAACATTCTGAGGATTGAAAGCTTAAACTGTCTGTTAAAGCTGGACAGTCCTTTCACAGAAAAAAATATCCCACTTGAAAAATACAACGGTTAATCAGTTGACCTTTTTAAGAAGTCTTGACTTATCAGACAATGCACTAAAAACCATGGATCATACATGAGTATCACAGTCTGTTCAAAATTTGTTGTTGTTTTTTGCTAATTTTCAGAGTTACATTCTCACAGTTTTGGATATTGCTAATGTGCTGTCTGCACACCCATTTTTACAATTTATTACTCAGACAACATTATCTTCGAAATTATGAACGAAGTAAAGAAGAGGACATGTGTATAAAACGTTTGTAAAACTTAAGAATCATGTATTGATGTCTTTATAATGCGATTTTCATATTATTTTTATTTAATTCGTCCTATGTTGCTTTTCTTATGGAAATGCATGTAATCTTCGTATTGCTAAATAAAATGAATTCATCATAAATAAACTATATTTGTACTTAAAACTGTTTTGTTTTATATTGTTTCCGATACATTGACGATAATATATTGCACTTTGTGTTCCCTCTTAAATCACCTTAAAGATATTCACTGACAATTGACCTTACAGATAAAATACATTAGCAAACGATAACAAATTCCTTTCACTACAAGTGCGAAACCATACCATAACGAAATGTAGGTCGCATACGTTGTTTTAACAGCTCCCGTATTCTATAGGTTTGGGACAATTTTAGAAGAAGATAAAAGATTATCACTCAACCTGTCTTTACAAGTTCGACATTTGATTGAATATCAAAAAAGCGTTAGCTTTGCTTATGACAAAGAAAATATTTTTGATAAATTCACGCTAGGTTTATATTTTCTTACAACAACGTTTAACCCTAAAAGAGCTATGCTTTGTATCAACCGTTTTAAGGCGATGCCTTTAGTTTTATTTAGATCTTTTTGTGTTTTTGTATTCCTCATGTGATTTTATGCTGGGTAAATATTTGGACTATTGGACACTTGCCATATATAAAGGACCTCGAAGTGATGATAAGGGTTCACTCTCGCTTATTTCGCTTTGTTTATGTATGCCTATGGAAACATACCGGTGATATTTATAAATGTTTTTTTTTTCTGAACCTGGCTTGTCAAAGGTTGGACTGATCCATTTAAAATCGATAAATAGGTGTGTTACACATTATAACAATCCTAGAAAGCTACGCCTTTAAATCAATTTGCTACACGCGATACACAATCTATATATGGCTCCTTAGTGTAAAGATAACGACGTATGTAAATGAAACTACTTTTTTATATTGATAGACCGATGCAGGTTCGAATCGACCAGCGGTAAATTTTGTTTTTACTTATGTCAACATGTTATAGTTATAAACAAACGTATTGTTAAAAAAAAATTGAGGTTTTTATTATTTGTACCTGATTTACTATGTTTTACTATGTTTTATTTTTTACTGACAAAATGTATTATATTTGAAATAAATTCATCAAAAGGCAGCTTTTATGCATACGTAAAATGCAAACAAAGATGTAAGCCCTACAGTCAACCGACAAATACTCATCGTCGCATTATGCAGTTACATTAGTCAAGTGCGAAAAATCGATCATTCATCTATGCATAAATGCTCCATTGGCATTATTGTATCTAACAGGGCGATCCGTGGCAATAATCAATACAAAATCAATGACAAGCATACATTTGTATTTACAATTGAATGTTTGATTAATAAAGCTCGTTCAACTGTGATATTAAGGTGCCCTCAAACTTCTCTTAAATCCAAATACTTTGAATTAATAGCCAATGTGTAAACCCTAGTTTTATAAGTGTGTATGTGTGTTCAGGAAATTGTCACTTTTCATTCTAAAGGACATCGAAGGGAAAAATATATTAATACATGCCGTAGACAGTTTATTATTGCCAACTGGTGTGCACCTCATCTGAAAATATCTATTTCATGTAAAAATGTAAATAAAAACACAGTACAATTACAATATATGGCTTATTTTGAATACCACATATAGAAAAGCATATTATATCAAAGAACGACACAAAATAGGTACACTTTATTAACTGTTTTGCCGCGGTTTTAAATGTAATATAGTCATGTATTTATTTTGAATAATTACATTGAATATATTGAATGTGAGTACTTGTGTATACATGTAGTTAATTGTCGATTTCCAGAGTCAATGGGTTTTACGTATGGCAAGAATAATAGAATGATTAAACATCCTTTTGTCAGGTGTGTGTGTGTGTGTAGGGGAACTGTTGTTACTCGCGGTCGATATCTTCTGAGTCCTTCAAATATAAACGAATATTATTACGTCGGTTTTAGACAAATTTGCGATTAGCATTTGTCCTACACCAAAGGAATTTCATGATTTGAAATGCTTCATGTCTCCATAGTTCTTTTTTGTGTTTGTAAATTTCGTCATATTTCATAATATGATATATATTCGTCCATAACGTTCATCGGTTTGATATTATTCAGTGAACTTGCTAACCATGTACGTAATTCATATGTAAATTAAGTTCATTTTACACCTTCGTCAATATCGTTTTAAAAAGAGCATGTTACATTCCTGCTCACTGAACAATATCTATGCAAAGAAGGTTTAAATATGCTTAAAACCTTTATCTGAATAAATGTCACTAAAACGCAAAGTATTGGTTTCGTCAAAGATTTAATGAAGCTATTTGTCATTATGGACATTATATCAGAACAGTCAACATGCCTTTGATGTAAGCTTATGATTGTGTTATGATCGTAAAAGACCGCTCAAATCTTTAAAAATGTATTTGCTGTTGTGAAATCTAACTAACCATGTTTGCATCACATACAAATCTAATTGACGATGAAAGCATGCGTTTCGGAATCTAATAAAACAAAGTTTATTTTCACATGGTTTATATTTATTCTGCTATTTGCTGTCCTAATAATTTATTAAATGTGTCGTAAGTTTCTTGAAGTATGATCGAGAATATTACTCTGTAGAAAGTGATTANATAGGTGCTTATTTGTTCCCCAACGCTAAAACACGCCTATAAAAACGTGCGAAGCTTGTATAGAATGAAAATAAAAGTTACACAATCTGCACTATAAATCTGTTTTCAGAACTCAATCTGTTGTGCACGTCTGCATCCTACGCTAAACACAATTCTCCTACGAAAAATAATTGACGCAGACGAATAGGATTTCATAACAATCACAATCTGCACTAAAAATCTGTATTTCAAATTCTAATAGAGCCGTATAACAATCACAATCTGCACTTAAAATATGTATAACAAATTCTGACAGAGCCGCAAATTAAACACCTCCCACTGTTCATCACCTGGTACACAATCTGCACAAAAAATCTGTTCTGTTGTGCACGTCTGCATATAACACTAACCCTGTGTGTACGTTCTGCAAAATAATTTATTTGTAATATAAACCGGCTACACGCCACACTATCCACGTTGAAATTAGATTGTGATTGGTTCAGGGCGCACCTCTTATCAAATCACAGTAACTTTTCTACAGTCATAAGACACGTGGTAGTGGTGGTCATTATTTTGCATGACTAAATTTACTTATTGTATACCCCACCCACATGTATGTATACACTTGCGCTGCATTTCATAGAAAACACTAATTTATGAACGGGAATATTTGGAAGAGTTTTACATTTGACTGTGGTGGTTACCAGTGACGTACAGGAGAAGTAACCGCTGCTTAGAATGAAGAACTCTTGTATTTTTGCCGCCCTGTCGTCTGCTATGGTAAGTTGTTGTGTGTATTCGATTTTTTTCAACTCCCACAATAACTTACCATAGCAATGTTACTTGGGAATACACTTGCCTTTACAAGAAAAATTGGTTAGAAACGCTTAACAATTGCCTACAGTTGCAAACCAACAATGTAAAGGAGATGAGGTAATTTTATCCTCAAGGACGTTCGGGGAGTTATCGTATATTAACAACTTGAAGTATCTCAATAAGGCATACATTCCAGCCAGCAAGAAGATATGGGATCCATCTGGGCCTCATATGGGCACTTATATGGGTTACAAATAAGCAGACTGAGCGGGGCAAAATGGGATGTTGCATACTACATCTATTTTTGCCCACATGGGTAACGATTCGATCCGGGACATCTATGCGCCACATGAAAACCGACGGTGTGCCCTATCTGCAATACCCATATGCATATATGGGTCCCGCATGGAAAGACCATATAGGACCAAATGGTATTTTGTAAACTATATCTATTAAGGTCCCAGGTGGGTTAAGATATGGGGAATGAATGAGTCCCATGAGAACCGACTGTGTGCCCTGTCTGTGATATCTCTATGGGTCCCAAATACTGTTTTTAATATGGGTCCCCACTGGCAGCCTATATAAGACGAAATGGAATTAAAACTACATCTATTTGTGTCCCAGATAAATACGAAAAGGGGCATATATGGGTCCCATCAAAACCGACTGTGGGCCCAATATGCGATACCCATATGGGTCCCAAATACTGACGCCGATGTGGGTCCCGTAGAAGAAGCCCATATAGGGTCAACTGGGATTGTGCTTACTGTTATTGTATTAACCCAATATGGGTTGATAAATGGGACCCATGCAGTTTGCATATTGACATATGTTTTACTACAGATATTGGTTCCGCATTGGAGCCTATATGGGGTAATATGGGATTTTGCAAACTGTGTTTGTATGGGCCTCATATGGTGAGAAATGGGGCCAATGTTGTTTTTTTAATTTATGCCTGACGATATGATCCTATAATTCTTTCGATATAAGTCCTGCTTGGGAAGCCTTTTTAGGGCAAAATAAGATTTTGCAAACTGTTTTGTATGGGTCCATTTGGGATGAGAAACGGAACTCATCTAGGTCTGAAGTGTGCCCTGTGTTGTATGTTTTTCAATATACTTTCTTTTACAGGCACTTTGATACTAGCCCACAGAGGACTATGTGTACTTACTATATACGTTCGGGTACTGGAACTAGCATTGATTTCTTTGTATCATTCACGTTATTTATTTATAAATGCACAGTCCCCAAGAGTCGAGTCAATGGATTCTGGGAATATAAATGATGCAAATTCGAAAGTGAATTTTTAATGTGCAGTATAATATTACAATCACAATTTAAAAAAAACACACCACTTATCGAGTTTTTATGAAAGTTTGCATTTAAGCAAAAGAGATTACAAAAAAAAATGTTCAGATTAACATGAGTACAGATCTATAATCAGACACAATATATTAATCTCTGACATTACACACGTTATAAGAATGATTGATTTACGTCCAACACATAACGTAACGTGAAGACAGTTAAAGTAAAGCACTTGACACGCATTGGCCCATTCACAATCACATTAACAAAAAGGAACCTGAAGTCTTTATCAACCCGGTAGTAATCGTTTACTTATGAAGCCCACGATTAACCGACACTTAAGAAATAATCTGCGTTTGGTAAACTATGAGAAAGGCTATAAAACAGCTTTGAATATTACCCTAAATAAATTTAACTCTGATTTAGGTCTGCCAATAGCGTTGAAGAGCAATTCTTAAAACTTATTGCCGCAAAGGCTCTGGTATGCAAAAAACACCTTAGAAAATATTTTTTTTTATCCCCATTCAGTATACGATCGTGGTTTTTTGGGGGAAAAGAAGTGGCACTCTGGCAATAGTAAATAACACTTATTTGATAACCAAACAAACGAATGTCAGGCTATTTTCCCCTTTTTTTCTAAAAACCCACACCATACACAATATAATTATTTTACTTGAAGATCTATTCGTACATGGGAACTTGTTGGAACGAGTCCGGGACGCAAAGCAATTCATCTCAAATAAAGAAGTAATGAACTCCATATTTACTTCACCAGCCTATACACAACAGGACATTACGTATATCCAACATAAAACATTACACAAATAATCAAACGGCCATCACCATTTAGGCAAAGGGTTTTGGAAAGCAGTTTGGGTTATTTTTTGTGGTACAATATATTCCATTTAAATTTCCCGCGACGATATCTATTCATACAACACACGAACACTAAATTGGTACATGAACATGTGTTGAATATATTGTATCACAAAAAATTAAAAAAGAGCATTTTGTATCTTGTTAAATCAATGTTACCAGACCACATCTAGCGTTGAAAGTTTGGCTATTGCTATAAGGAATACTGATTTTTTATGGGTTAACTTTATTTTATGTAATATTTTAGGAAATATTATATTCGTTGATTTTGAGATTTTGAGTGTTAATGGGGCTTTAAATCAAATAATTATTTTTACAAAGTTTTAGCTCTATAGAAAGTATATTTGTTTGTTAAATTCGTGTTGTATGGCAAAACAATAATTTTGCTAAATTCACGCTTGGTTTATATTTTCTCACAAAAGCGTTTAACCTCAAAAGAGCTTTGCTTTGAATTTAACGTTCCGAGGCGATTACTATAATCGTGTGATTGGGTGCTGTGTCTAATGTTTGGAAGATTTGGCACTTCCATAAATAAAGGACCTCGAAGTGGTGATAAGGGTTCTCTCTGACTTATTTCACCTTTTTAATGTTTGCTAAGGGAAACATACCGTTATTACTTATACATGTTTTTCTGCGCCTGGCTTGTCAAAGGCTGGACTGATCCATTTAAAAGCGATACATAAGCGTGTTACACATTTTAACAATCCAAGAAAGCTATGCATTCAAATAAATTTACAACACGCGAGAGCAAACCTTTACATGACTCTTTAGTATATAGGTAACGGATGAATGTGAATGAAACTGTTTTATAAATTGATAATTTCAATGTAGGTTCAAATCAACCAGCGGCATAATTTATATGTTATAAACAAACGTATTGCTTTTGGTAACATATTTGTGTATGGAATGTTGTTCACTGTTTCCACGAGATTGACTATGTTTAATTTTTAAACTGACAAAATGAATTATATAATTGAAAATAAATTCACCAAAATGCATCTTTTATGCACACGTAGAGTGCAAACAAAGATGAAAGCCCTACAGTCAGAGCATTACCGACAAATACTCATCGCCGCATTATGTCAAGTGCGTAAAATCGATAATTCATATATACAAAAATGCTCCATTTGGGGCTCGAATTCTAAACAAAATAACATAGTTTCCCTATTTAGCACACGAGTCCAATATTTAAAGTACACGAATTCGCCAGGGTTAAAATAGCACTATTATAGGTCTCACAACGTGAATACAGTCTAAAAACCATGCTGTTTCCCATTTGGACGCCTGTTTGAAGCTTTGCATTATATGCCATTATTGTATGTAATGTGGCGATCTGTGGCAAACATCAATTCAGTAACAACGACTAACTTTCATTTGTTTATATTTACTGAATGTTTGGTTAATAAATATAGTCCAAATTTGAAAATCGGGTGCCTTAAAACTGTAATAAACTCCCAATGCTTTGAATTGAAAGCCAAGGTGGAAAACCCAGTTTTATAGTTGTGCATGTGTGTTTAGGCAATTGACACTTGTGAATCAAAAGGACTACGTGACTAAAAATGTATTAAAGAATAATTTTAACATGACGTATAGAGTGTATTATTGCCCACCACAATTTGTTGTGTAAATCAACTGAAAATATCTAATTTCGTGTAAACAATCTTATCATCAACATATATATCGCGTTTTAATAACCAAATAAAGAAGAACATAATATGTGACGAAGAACGTCACAAGCGAGTTTCACTATCATTCACTGTTTCGCCGCGGTTTAAATCATGTACTTTTTTAATACTAACATGGAATAATTATGTATAGTAAAGTGCCGATTTGCTACAGTCAATGGGTTCTACGTATGGTAAGATCTATGCTGCGCTGAAATTTGTGTTAGAATGATTGCACATCATATTGTCAGGGAGGGGGTCTTGTCAGAGATCTCATGAGTCCTTAAATTAAAAACGAGCATTGTTACACGGGGTTACATGGTAAGGCTTAATGCGAATTAGCAATTAGCATTTATCCTTCACCAACATTTTATGAGCATTTAGATCTTTCTATATGCATTGACAATCTTCATGTCTCCGTATTCCATTTTTGCGTATGTAGATTGTTTTATAATATGTTACACACACATTTGTCCATAAAGTTCATTGGTTTGGTTTTATTTTGAACTTTTCTTACCATGTAAGTTATTCATATGTAAATTAAGTTCATTTTACAACTACTTCAATATCGTTTACAAAAAGTATGTTACATTCCTGCTCACTGAACAATAATTATGCAAAGAGGCGTTTAAAGACAGGCTTAAACGCTTTATCTTAATAAATACCACTAAAACGCAAAACAATGATTTCGTCAAACATGTCATGAATCCAGTTGTCATTATAAACTTGATATCAGAACAGTCACCATGCCTTTGATTTAAGCAAGTGATTTTATTATGATCGGACAAAACCGCTCAATCCTTTTAAAATGTATATATTTGCTGTTATGAAATCTAACCGTGTTTGCATAAAATCATAATCTCATTATGGATGAAATCATGCGTTCCGGAATCTAATTAAACAAAGGTTATTTGCACATGTTTTCTTCAATCGCCAATCGAAAAACGCTTATTTATATTCATGGATAGATAAAATCCCCGTTTTTTTTATTCATTCGACCTCAGTTCAAAGATAGCCGGTGTAGCGAACAGACGTTTACGCGATGCAATTTCGACCATATTACTATAGGGGATTGCGGTTCAAATAGGGAGATACTGAAAAGTTAGTAGTATGTTTTGTTTTATCAGTTTACCTGGTTACATTTTAAGACATGTTTTGTTGACATAATTGGATTGGTTTTATTGTTTGTATTTGTATGCATACATTGAAGTAATTTCATTAAGTAATTTAAACACTACGTCATCATAATTTCATGTGCAATTTAATAGTCAATCACAAATTAATATAACATTGTTTTTCATGTTTAAGCATAGAATTACGGACCAGACTATTTTTCGGAAAACAGTTTTTATTATAGGTTTTATATCAACTTGTTGTTAATTGATATTAAATATGTGTTTATGCAGGCAATACATATGCGTATTAGCAATTAATTATTTACGTTCTACTTCTAGCTCATTTGAAATTTGTTAATTAACGAGCACACACGGCGATGTTTATTAATTAACATATTGGAAACAATGTATTTGTAATCAACATATTGATGTTAAAATGTGATACCAGTGTTTTATAACATACTTTGCGTGCGGCTTAAGGAACATTTAAGGAAACGGACTTTTTCAAACAATTTGCATACCGTTAAACAAAGATTACTTTCTGAAACATGGTATAATTTCTGATGTTTTTACCTTATGTCCTTATGTATTTTAAGAATGTACTTAATTGTGTGATTGCAGCCTCGTTCAGTTTAACGTGAGAGAAAGTGTACGAGTCCTTTTATGGACGCCTTTTTTAAAATTCGAAAGTTGTTTCTGTTATGTCCGATACTGACTAAAATAAAATATGCTTTTGTCATTAATTCGTACCACTATCAGAAAGAACGTGTTTTATGAAACTGTTCATGTGCTAAACAATCAGATTGGTCACAAGACTCATACTTGTTACTCCGCAAAAATGGTTATGCCAGTACATTATACAGAAAGACCGGTGTGGACACTCTCATGACCAACTATCGGTAGACTTATTTCGGCGTTAACCCCGCGAACGATGCAACCCAGTTTGCATGTAGCAATGTAATCCCTCACTATATATCTGTGTTGATAGGTAGTTTACATACATTTATATAATACCAATGGAATATTTCGTTTAAAACGTCTATAAACGATGGCATTTAAATTTAATTTTAAAAACACAAGTTTAATAAACCCGATGACACTTTGATGTTCATAAAAAAAACTGAATTCAAATTAAAACGAACCAGAAAAACATGGTCATGAGAAGTTGATTATATTAAAATACTTTCTGTTTTTAATTCGAACGCTTAATTATATACCTATACATTTCAAATATATGTGGTAATTGTGTGTTTTGTTCAAAGTTGATTAAAGTTTTGCATTGTAATTCATTGAACAGCTTATTTGATTTGATTGTAACTTCCATAGTTTTTATTTGTTTTCTTGATTTGTTAAGAGGAGGGAGATTTGAACAATCAAAATGTTAATATCAATTTACAAATCCCGAAGAATTCTTTCATCTATTTGCATGAATAGTAAACATATGTATAGTTTGCACTTTGATTTTTAGAATGAACCAGTTCATTTCCATGATCATTCTGATGTTGCCATTCGGTGGCAACTGTGGGGACACCCAGTGTCAAGGACATCTGCAGCCTTGGTCACCAAGTTGGATACAACGAGACGATCTGCTTTGCTGTACTGACCCTTGTGGTAGTACGATTGTCTATGAAATTGCACTAGGGAACAAAGAGTTCGATAAATGTTGCACATGCGCATCGGAGACAACGTGGTCTGGCCAAGAGAAAGCGTTGCTCATTGAGTACATCAGTGTACCGGGAAAATCACTGATTGTTGATCCCGAGATATTTAACAGCAGCAATGTATACAAGATCGAACATCTTGGTGGTGTTATGACAGATATTCCGAGTGATGTTTGTGATTGGGACAAGGATACACGGCTACAAGTGTTTTCGCGGCATGTAAACGAATCCATGAAGTACTGGCATTTCATCGTTCAAATTGATTTCAGTTCCAACAAAATTCGGAAAGTCGAAAGCTTAAACTGCCTGAAAAAACTAGACCAACTCAATCTTTCCCACAACAAGATAACACACTTCAAAAATACAACGATCAATCAGCTAACCCATTTAAGACGTCTTGATTTGTCAAATAATCAAATTGTAAGCATTGATCCTGCTTGTATATCACAGCCTGCTCAAAATTTATTTTTTGCAAATTTTAAGGGAAACAGACTTGCAGTGTTGGATATCACAAATGGTCTGTCTGTGAATCCTTTTTGCCAAGTCGACTATACGAACAATATTATTGACAAGTTCGTAAATGAACTTGGGTTTACTTCGGATAAAAACAAAACATACGGTCCAGGTTTTGTTAACTTCAATGGAAACAACTTCGAGGAATTTCCAGATTTCACTTCTTTATTAGGCCTGTCAACTCTCGCTGNTAACTGACTTCCAATGAAGGTTCGGGACTTATAACAGGGTCGTCGATGTTACGGACAACGGCATTGGCTGAGATGCAGATTTGAACTACAACGATAGGCACTCGTTAGCATGGCAACATCGCGGAGCACTCCGTCATTCTCAGTGATGCCATATTAAACCAATAAAGGATGAGCAAGACATTGTGTAACCGCTCACTATATTTAAATGTGTTAATTAGAAAACGGATATTTAGTGCTATATTGCCGATTGTAATAATCATTTATCCATTGTTAATGTATTGTTCCAAATGTTATGGGTTAAAACATACAGAAAAGAGAGTGCCAAATGTCATGAACTCCATCAATAAGCGATGCTTTGTAATATTGTTATATTTTCAGCGTTGACATGTGTATTTATACATTAGGTAATGCTGACATTGTATTTATTGTTGCAAATTGTGTTTTGCAGAGACGTGTATGAGCTATTGTTTGCGCAACTGCATTCGTATGATAATAATACCGACCGCGTTTGACGCATTCTGTGAAAGATTGTCATCGTCATCGTAATTAGATCGTCAGCTTACAATTACCATTTTGACAACAAACTATGCGCAAAACGACGCATATCTGTCTTATAATGGTTACTTTTGGTTACAGTCCTTGTATTCCTAGCAACGGCACATACGTTTTGATAGTTCCTTATGAGAAATATAGAAATACCAGTCGCAATATAGTTCTAGTATGCTCTTTCATCCATTTAATTTCATAATATATGTAAACTGTTTTGATTCTGTTAATATTCCAAGAAAGAGGGCTTGAACAAAGACTTACATGTAGTAGTTAATAGCTCAATTCTTAATCTTAATATCCCCCTTATTTGGTCAACTGCATAGAATTGATTTTTACTAAATCACGAGCCAATGAATCATATATGTGTCGTGTTCTGAGAAAACTGGACAAAATGCATGTACATAAAGTGTCATCCCAGATTAGCCTGTGCAGTCCGAACTGGCTAATTCGGGACGACACTTTCCGCCTCAATGGGATTTTTGCTTAGAAGAGACTGCATTTAAACAAAAAATGTCATAAAAGCGGAAAGTGTTGTCCCTGATTAGCCTGTGCGGACTGCACAGGCTAATCTGGGACGACACTTTACGCACATGCATTATGCCCAGTTTTCTCAGAACGCGACACATATATCTAATTACTCTTTATCGGTACTATGATATTTGATTAAAACAATCTACGTGAACAGTTCTTGACTGTTTTAAAGTATAAAAATAAGGACATGCATTTACTTAGTTTACTTGAGGAAATGTTAAACGGACACTTAACTCGACCACATTACAATTACTAATGTATAATGTCATTTGGTGCAAACAACAATTCATTTCTTGGTACCTTTGCTTGCTCTCTCGAAATAGCTAGATTTGGCGCACAACCTGAAATGTCTAACGAAACCTTGGCTGACTCACAGTAGGGTTACTTAAATATAGTGTCATTTGATGCGATCAACAATCATTTGTTGTGACCGATTTAATGCACCCTTTTACCAGTTTGCTTTACATGTATGTCTCAGCTTGACTTAAATGGCTTAGTATTTGGCATTGGAACGACGAGTTTCACAGAATGCCGCATATTATTATTCATACTAACAGACCAAATCAGCATTTTACTCGATGACCTCGTACGACTAACAAATACACCCTTTACACAATCGATGATTATTCAGAATCTGCTAAGAGGGACAACATGAAGTTCATATTTATCGGAATTTATTTGAGCCTCGCTCTGTGAAAAGGGGGTTTAATGCATGTGCGTAATAACATGAATCTTGTTACACGTATACATATATGACACGTGAATATAATGTAAATGTCTGAAGAGTAGTGTAAAAATAATACGTCATTTTAAGTTTTTTTTCGGCTGACTCAAAAAAATTCACAATGTCTGGTAATTTAAGTGTGAAGTTGTTCTCTTTTCTAAGAAACCACATGTGTACCACAATTCACTTAAATTAAACGTATGTATATGTCAGGTATAAAAGGTTGAAACAAAACCACGACCGATAGGTCATAGTCTATCCTAAAATACCTGTTAACTTGTTAAGCCATCCATGTTTTAACATACGATTTTAATTAAAAAAATATATGAACGAATATGGTAGACTAATTTAAAAGTCATGAACAATAGCATGTTCATCTTGTAATCGTGAAGCGTTTACAAATTGTGTTTTCATTCACAAACTAAATCCAAACGTCGATAGGAGTTGGTTTCCTCCTTTTTCTTGACTGAAGAATATTTCGTTCTAAAATAAAATCGGTCACTTAAAAAAGCAAAACCTACTCATATAAATAGGATCATGTAAACAGAAAACAAATTTTCGTCAACATACGATGCTGTTCAGCGTCATGCAAACTTTACGCAGACATCCACATTGATTTAATCTTCCGCTCCCATCCACCGTCTGAAGATATGATTTACTTGCAAAGTGACATGATTTGTTCATTACTTTCGTGTGATTTTCTTAAAACGCTTCATGCCTCATTCATTATATGCATGTTCAAGCAAGGAAACATGTTCAAACGTGTCAAATTCAAACGCTTCTGTCGTTACTGAGATGAATGAAGGATGATGTATTTTGGGTTCATTTTGTCATGTAAAGTCTGCGCAATAAAATTTCACAATTCCACGGATCTGTTTGAAGATCGTCAAATGAATTCTTGTATTCCCCCGCCATGAAAATGTGTGTTCGTGAGTGTGTGTGTGTGTGTGTGTGNTGAAAGCGAAACAGCTCTAACTGACATTTTTTCACAAAGTGACTTTTTTGTATATTTTGTATCGCAACACCAATGCCCATCATGTATTAAAATATCTTAGTTCCAGGCAATCAAATGAAAAGTAAAATTAAAATTTGTCCTAAAGCTCTAAGTGAAATTTATTTTATTTTTAAGTGCGAAAAGGCTCTATGTGCAGTGAAGTGCTACTAAGAGCTCTTTCGCATTCAGGTTGTTAATGTTAAGATAATTCTAAATGACATTTTTATCAATTATTGAGAATTATCTTTACAATAAATAATATATTTGTATTTGGAAAATATCCTGAACAGATAATATTATGTAACTTATGAAAAATAAGAAAAAATATTGATGAAATTATTCACTTAGACCTTTTTGGCACATAACTTTGGGATTTTTTTTATTTTTCTTTATTATTTTGTTTGTATAACATTTTTTTGTATAAACTTTTTGACAACATTAATATAAGGATTTTATGGCTATTTCATATTATGTTTTATACATACCTGTCTATACTTTAAACTATAAAGCTAATTGAAAAATTGAAACCTTAATTGCATAAAAGCTAGTTGAATTTGGAATGAATGTCAAAGAGATGTGATCCTTGTTTTGACTTCTACCTAGGTCTGAATGTAAAACAATTTGTTTTGTTACACAACCAAGAAGAATAAACTCATAAAAGTGTGTTTTGATAAGAATGTTAAGTTCTGTTATGGTAAAAGGCAGATACCTTTATATCTTTCTATTTTGCCTACTCATGAAAAAACGCGTTCGAAATTACCTGGTACCTAGTAAGTTGTATACATAGACAGTGAAACATAACATTTCTCAATAAATAAAAAGTAACAAACATGAATATAATTTAGTTGTAATTGTGGTATTTACAAACACTAATTTGTTAATGAGGTTTGATTTGAATAAGTTGGTCAATCCATGAATAACTTTTCTGGAAAGATGTGAAATCGTAGGAAACTGTGCTCATAAGTCTGATGCTATGATGTGAAGATTACCATGCTGGTGAATTGTGATATGGTTGGTTACCACATTTGTGATATGTAATTTTGTTGGTTACTGATCTGGTGAAATGTAATTCAGTAGGTCACCATTCTGGTGTTATGTGATTCAGTTAGTAACTGATCTGGGTAATTGTGAATTCCCAGGTAACCATTCTAGTGTGATGTGATTCGGTTGGTTACTGATATGGTTAAATGTTAATCAGTAAGTAACCATTCTGGTGTGATGTGATTTGGTTGGTAACTGATATGGTGAAATGTAAGTCAGTAGGTAGCCATTCTGGTGTTATGTGATTCGATTGGTAACTGTCAGATCTGGTGAAATGTTAATCAGTAGGTAACCATTCTGGTGTTATGTGATTTGGTTGGTAACTGATCTGGTGAAATATTAATCAGTAGATAAACATCTGGTGTTATGTGATTCGGTTGGTAACTGATCTGGTGAAATGTAAATCAGTAGGTAACCATTCTGGTGTTATGTGATTCGGTTGGTGACTGATATTGTGAAAAGTAAATCAGAAGGTAAACATTCTGGTGTTATGTGATTCGGTTGGTAACTGATCTGGTGAAATGTAAATCAGTACGTAACCATTCTGGTGTTATGTTATTCGGTTGGTTACTGATCTGGTAAAATGTTAATCAGTAGTTCACCATTCTGGTGTTATGTGAGTCGGTTGGTAACTGATCTGTGAAATGTAAATCAGTAGGTAATCATTCTGGTGTGATGTGATTTGGTTGGTTACTCTGCTAATGGATGCTCATCGGTTAGTTTCTTTTCTGGTGTGATGTGTTTTGTTTGGTATCTGTGCCAGTTGATGTAAATCAGCAGGTTACAATTCCGATGAGATGTAATCAAACAACTAAATGATGTCAATTTGTGCAAATTATGATATTTTGTAGATTTGCTCAGAACAGTGCCTTTTGGATTATGGTGGATGCTTTTGTGTGCTTGACGTGTGCGTGTGTTCTTTCTATGAAAAGGCCGAGATATACCACATTCTCTATACCATATGTAAAATTTATAATGCCCTAAAAAATATTTATTATTGTAAATTGTTAAATATATATAGTTTGTAAATTGCTTTTCCATAACATTTGTTGTATAATGGACATGACTTAAGACAACAAAATAAGTCCAAAATCTGCCAAAGTATATATTAATTTAACAAATATGATAGAATATATCAAAATGATAGAAAAATCAACATTGGATTCCAATACGAGTTTCAGGTAGGAATGAAAAAATTAAGGGTCATTCAAGTTTGTTGATACAATTCACCTTTTCTAACATGTTACTGATATTTGAAAATACACACAACATACTACTATACTTTCATAAAAGTGTATCTTGTTAATTTTTATTTTAAAAAGTACAACATAAAAAATAACATCCAGTGTTTTGAGATATTTGAATAAATACCTTTTTTACAGTTCCGATGTTAAGGTAACAAACAACTGCACAAAAAAGTATTTAGAATAAAATAAGATAAATTGTCACTTTTAAATTTTTAGCACTAAAAAACAGTATTTTTATGCCATCTGTTTCAAGAAAAAACGGTTCTAGGAAACAATTTTTCCAAATTTATTTAAAAAATACTTGTATTAAAAATGTTAAGAGTATTAAACTTCAAATATATGCAATACAGAGAGAATTTCCAATACTTTTCAATTCACTTCATGTCACTTAGAACTTTTCGCTATTAAAAATAAGTTGAAAGAAATATATTTTTTTAGTGCGAAAAGGTTCTAAGTGCCATTTTTTGCATTTTATATATAATATTCTTAGTTTCAAAATGTGGAAAGTATTGCATATGAAATAAATACTGTAAATAAATCATTTAACGCAGTTTTAAAATCACTTAGAACTTTTTCGCTCTTAACATAAAGTACAAAAAAAAATGAAATTTCAGTGCGAAAAGGGTCTAAGTGACATTTTTTCAAATAACTTCTTTATTTGTGAAAATACAAACATGTTTAAAAAAAATGTGATTAGAACAGACTATTATCAATATAACTTTAAATTATAAAGCCTTCATTGTTTTAATTGTTCTTCTGATACAGTTTAAATCTTCTCCTGAACATTTTTGAAAAATGCACTTAGAGCTGTTTCGCTTTCACCCCTCGAAATGCAGTATACAAAATGTGGTATGTGCCAATGTTTATGACTAAATTCACTAGTTTTCACCCACCACCAGTTCTAGCGCAAGCAAATGTTCGCCTTATGCGCTACACGCCAACAACCGAACCCTTGTTATGAACGAATGGAAATTATTAATGCAATGGTTCACAAGAACAGGGGCCGTTCACAGAAATTCGCTTTATATGAAAATAAGTAGAACGGCAGTCTACATTCTTCCGCTTAAATTAAGCGTGATTTATAGACGAGTAATTCATCTCACTGTTTTGCCCTCTCAGACAACTTGTCAAATGAATGATTTACTTTGTTAGCTCGGCTGTTTTCGAAGAAAACCCGAGGTATTGTCATAGCCAGCTCGTCCGCCGAACGCAGCGTCCGAAAACTTTGACGTATGCCTTAACTTTTGCAATATTGAAGATAGCAACTTGATATTTGGCATGCATGTGCATGTCATGGAGTTGCACATTTTGAGTGGTGAAAGGTCAAGGTCAAGGTCATCCTTCAAGGCCAAAGGTAAAAAGATGTTGTTGTTTTTTTTTTTTCATGTGTATCTCATGGACCTGAACATTTTGAGTGGTGAAAAGGTCAATCTTTTTGAAGGTCAAAGGTCAAAAAAATAAATCCAAGCACCCACAGCCGAGCGTTGGCACCCGCTATGCGGTGCTCTTGTTAAACTTCAGAAAAAGATGCAAAACTGTTATTCGCAACTCGCAAGTCTAAGCATGTATTGGCATTTTCCGATCCAGTTGTAAAGGCGTTGCTTTGTTATGTCAAGAGGTGTGGCATTGTACAGTAAGTATTGTTCACAGTACAGTGGGCTACGTCATAACGCTATAAAGTGTACTGCGGTGGAATCAGCTTTACAGATACAAACGATTTACGGAATAAATGATGTATTAAAGCACCGATGATTACATGTACGTATCGCAGTAAAACATTTAAGAGTGCTTTTCAATACCTGTTTATAGAAGAGGCAATCAAATAGAGCTATATTAAAATAAATGCTCTCATTTGGGTCTAAAGGATATAATTTATAATATAACAATTATAAAGTTGTGTTTCGGTGTATGAACTGCGTCCTCGGCCAACGTCACTATTCACGGGTCTATATACACCTCAATATAAGTTTATACTTGTATTCTGTAACATCTTTACTATTTTTACACTTTATGTTCAACAATAAAATGTGCTTTTTCATAAACAAATAGAAATATGATTTTTTTTTTATATATCTGAACCACTTCCTGACTTGATCACACAAGTATATTACTTAGGTCGCGGTGGCGTAATGGATATGGTGTGCCTAGCGATCGGGAGGTCATGAGTTCGATCCTTATTGTGTGAGCTTTTTTTAGATCACCCCCATAGACACCAAGTACTGGTTCTAGTCCCAGGAAACGGACTCGAGAGCATTTCAAATAAGCCTTAGGCTTTCGATGCAATCTAGCTAAAATAAATAGGTTTAAACTAAATATATGAGACATTTTAAAGTATTACTGTCGGATCTGATAAGTGCTGGGAAATAACTCCAATATTTATATATAATTACGTTACAAAACCGAATTATTTTATTGACGTAGTCCAATTATGTACGGACGCAATCATGCACAAATCACCTTTAGAATGAGTTCACCTTAACTCTATAATAACGAGTTAACCACATGTCGCTCTTGTTTATTGTGTTATCTCTCTTTCACAACATGAACAACATGTCTTAACGGATCTTAAGCCTGGTGCTTACTTTATACATGGAAAAGTATCAATATATGTGTCCTTCATTGTACCATGTAAAATTGGTGCTTATGCAGTCCGTTAAAGAACAAAGAATTGAGATGTTATAGCGCCAGCTAAGTTCAATGCAGTTCAACAACAATTTCAATAGTTTATTTATACTCAGCACATACATATGTGATATGAGATAACAAGTATATAGACATACAAATATTCAAGCTGTGGGTCATGTGATATTTGAGAAAGTGCAAACATGTGTGGCAATTTGAAACAAATGTACAGGTACAAAAACATGTTGATAATACACAATATATACACTTTTATTGATTATATTTTTATTTTACGGGTTTGCCAGGTGGTCATTTTTTTAACACCTTTTAATATAATTGTAATAAATATTCCAAGATTGCAAAGAACAGTTTCATTTTTTTCATTCATTAGTTAGTCAAATTTTACACAGTTTACGTTCGTTCGATATTTTTTAAGTAGATATTTGTTTCGCGGATGATTAAAAGATGTGCATTTGAAAAGGTAATGGTATTAGTCACCGATTTCCTTTAAATTGCAAAGATTACATTTTCGTTCATTGCGATCACATTCGATTAATTCAAGATTAATTTGTCCGATCTAAACAAATATCTAATGATGGACACATACAAAGTAAAATAAATGTGCCGTTACAGAAGTATGCATTTACATTAGCAAAACGAATAAAAGCAATTCGACGCAACTGATCAAAGTGCACCAAACCTCTGTAAGCAAAATAATTAGATGGTCCCTTTCGTTTTCGACGTGAACGTGTGATCTTTGCGATTCGATCGGAAATATAAATCAGTTTTTTGCGATACATATTGTAATTTCAATCAAAAGGCCACTGTGGCGTTAACATAGATATTGTTTAGCATTGTGAAAGATCGCGGGAAAAGTGTGTCTTGTTAGCAGTAAAAACAATATCCGTTAATAACAAACCTTATAGCATCTGCAAATAATACACATTGTAATTTCAATCAAAATGTCGCGGTGACGTTGCTATATATATTGTTTAGCATTGTGAAAGATCGCGGGAAAAGTGTGTCTTGTTAGCAGTAAAAACAATATCCGTTATTAACAAACCTTATAGCATCTGCAAATAATACACATTGTAATTACAATCAAAATGTCGCGGTGACGTTGCTATATATATTGTTTTGCATTGTGAAAGTGTGTCTTGTTAGCAGTAAAAACAATATCAGTTTTTTACAAAACACGTAACCATTGTAGAATTCTATACGATGACTTTTAAGCAAACAACAATGTTGAATGTCACCGAGACACACGTCACGTTAAGATTAGAATATAAATCATACCAGATGTCTCGTTAATATTTTATTTTCAAATTACACTATCCACTAGGCTGTGATAACGTGCCAAATTTGCGAATGACATGTAGTATAATGTCTAATATCTATCTCACAATTTTTCCATTGCTTTGTCGATGAATGTTTCCGTTCGTAAAACATCAGTATAAGCTGTTAAAACGTAATATCTCAAAATAACTTAATTGATATGTTATGTAACAAGTATTATCATCATCGTACGAGTCGCGAAATCATAAACACATTTTCTTTCACAAATTTATTTACCAATCAAGCTGTGTACACAAAAGGTTTAAAATATAGCGATATCTACTGTTAAATCAACCAATATACAAAAATAAGTCCAAAGTCATTGTACTAGATGTGCCATTGATAGTTATATGTTTGTATGTATATGCTGCACTAATTCTTAAAAGTATCGGATACATGTGTTTAAAATAAGGCAGTCTATTGGCCTAACTGTTCCAACTGTATATATTCATTTAGTTATAATAAAGGCAAACGTTTGAGTAATTCAACACGGTGTGAAAGTATCTTCTGAAGTTTGTGAGAATTAAACCTCATTCTGGCCCTGTATCTCTTTTAACGGTTTTCGTCAAATGAAGGCAAAAATGATAAAAACAAATAACATTAAAATATATAATTAATAAAATACCATCCGAAGAAACATTAACCCATTTATGCCTAGCGTCTAGAAAAAAGGCATTGGCAAACAGNATGATTTAGATATATATCTATTTGTCTGAGAAGGGATTAGACAAAACATATCTTCAGAATATCAACACATGGAATTGTTATGCAATACAATCAAAACAGTAACAGACCGATTACTTGTATGTCGTTTGTTTTTGTTTTTGGAATATTTACGTAGAATAAATGTTTCTTTTGTTCTTTTATTTGAATAGACAATATAAACTGAGAATTGTTTTTATTTTGTTACAAGAAAACTAAAATACAGCATGGGTATGTTATATTTGTTCATATCAATGTGCTGTTTTAAGTGGTCTTTAACATTCTATTAATTCGACTTATAACATAATTTCGAATTTTATATTAAAACAATATTCATAAAGTGCACATTTTTTATATAAATATAGTTGACAATTAAGTTATATCGTACTTCAATATTATGGACAGGCGCACTTGATAAATATAAATTGTATGTAGATCAAAAGCTTCACTTCGTTTACCAGCATTTTGAAATAATAACGAAGGAACGAAAAATCTAATTATGTAAGATATATTGAAATCATCATGATATTTGGCTGTCGGCATTAATATTTCATACATCACTACAAAATATGATCAACAAATATCAGTTAATGTATATATAAAATAAAAGAAGACTAATGGTGGAAATCAACAACAAGCTACGAACACATCTTTTAACCAAAATTCACGTAGTATTCTCAATTCCAAAGATTCAAGTTGTTTTGAAGTGTTTCTTTTGTTCTCGGCACAGTATAGAAAAAAGCAGGAATTGTTCGTGAATATATATNGGGACGACACTTTGCGCACATGCATTATGCCCAGTTTTCTCAGAACGCGACACATATATCTAAATACTCTTCATCGGTACTATGATATTTGATTAAAACAATCTACGTGAACAGTTCTTGACTGTTTTAAAGTATAACAATAAGGACATGCATTTACTTAGTTTACTTGAGGAAATGTTAAACGGACACTTACCTCGACCACATTACAATTACTAATGTATAATGTCATTTGGTGCAAACAACAATTCATTTCTTGTAACTTTTGCTTGCTCTCTCAAACAGCTAGATTTGGCGCACAACCTGAAATGTCTAACGAAACCTTGGCTTTTATGTTATAGTATTATCATTTTGTAAAAACATGACATGTTTTAACGTTTAAGGAAATAATACTGTATTGAAATGGCAGTATAGCAATAAACCGTACACGTTTTAACAAAAGATGACTGCGTTTCAATGAAATGCAATTTGTTTTAAGAAATACTGTTCCTTTTGTCGAAAAACAATCCGCTATAATATAACGCAATAAACATTAACATGTAAAATAAAGAGCAGAAAATCACTCTTGGACTATCGCATGTGGTCATTATTTGTGTTGATAAATTTTACTAGCGTTCCAGTTAGCCGACGAATTATCGCACGATTCGCAAAATGATTATCAAACACATTTTCTTTCACAAATGTATTTACCACTCAAGCTATGTAGACAACACATAATTAAAAACATAGCGAAATCTACTGTTAAATTTCAAACAATATAAAATAATAAGTCGACATTCATTGTACTAGGTGCCATTATCTAAATATAAGAACTAACATATTTTTTAACATATCCAACGTTCTATCCATCCTTTTTACCCACAACACCCATGAAAACTTTCATTGATTACGTTGTGACATTGTATTCTTGATCAGTGACATTGATATTTATATGTGTGTATGTATATGCTGCACTAATTTTTAAAATTATCGCATATATGTGTTTTAAATAAGGCAGTCTATTTGCGCAAATGCTGCAACTGTATATATTCATTTAGTTATAATAAAGGCAAACGTTTGAGTAATTCAACACGTTGTGGAAGTATCTTCTGAAGTTTGTGAGAATAAAACCTCATTCTTGCTCTGTATCTCTTTTAACGGTTTTCGTCAAATGAAGACAAAAATGATGAAAACATATAACATTAAAATAAATAATAAACCCATTTATGCCTAGCGTCTACAAAAAAAGGCCTAGGCAAACAGCGTAGACCCAGATGAGAAGCCGCATGATGCGGCGTCTCATCAGGGTCTGCGCTGTTTGCTTCAAGGAATTTCTGAAAGAAATATTCTAAATATAGAAATAAATATAATAGACATCCCTAATTTTGGAAATAAATTGATCAAATTTAGAAGGATGGGAGAGTCCACTAGGCATAAATGGGTTTATGTCCCACCAGACAGTGGTTGTTTGCGTTTTCGATACAATATGTAAATGGGTTTATGTCCCACCAGACAGTAGTTGTTTGCGTTTTCGATACAATGTAATGTTATTCAAAGTAATGAAACTACCGTATTCCCATGGTGTGTCTTATGTGTACTGTTCGTGAACAGGTCTTTTGCGGTCGCAGATCAGTGAGATAAGACTTTATCTTTATGAGATGCATTTATAAACATTGAAGTTCGTTCTCCGACGTAAATGAGAGCTACTTCATTCCATTTATTTTTCTGTTAAAAAAAAACAACAGCAATTTGTTTGGACTCACTAGTGTTTAGATATACCTGAGTATAGTGGTGTAACAGAACTTAACCCATTTAAGCCTAGTGGACTCTCCCATCCTTCTAAATTGGATCAATTTACTTCCAAAATTAGGGATGTCTAGTATTATTTATTTCTATATTTAGAATATTTCTTACAGAAATTCCTTTAAGCAAACAGCGCAGACCCTGATGAGACGCCGCATCGTGCGGCGTCTCATCAGGGTCTACGATGTTTGCCAAGGCCTTTTTTCTAGACGCTAGGCATAAATGGGTTAATTTCAAATACATCTAGTGTAAAATAATTTGAGCATAATTCTACAAATGTTCAGTAGACATATATTGTGAGTGAATTAAGCAAACGATTCCAGACACCTTGTAGCTTATAGTACATAGTAAACGAAAATAAACCAGGTCAAATTTATTTATTGAAGGAGATCTCATAGATTTCTCAGCGCGAAAATTAAAATAAATTCTTTCGAAACGATTCGATAATTGTATGACATCGTTGGTGCAGTAAAAAAAAAGCTCAAATCAATACGTATAAGGTCGCCGTGGCGAAATGGGTATAGTGTCAGCGTAGAGACCGGGTTGGACAGTTTTCATTTTGATAATCTGTGCACAAGTGGCTTTAACGGTTGTGTTGTCCGTTTAGGAGAGGATATTTACATCATACGCTGTTATTTCAACCGTGATTTACCCCACGTGTTTTTATAAAATATAACAACTGGTGTAAAGATATGAATCTCGCTCTGTGAAAAGGGGTCTAATGCATGTGCGTAAAGTGTCGTCCCAGATTAGCCTAAGCATCCGCACACAGGATTATCAGGGACGCCACTTTCCGCTTAAACTTGATTTTCGCTAAGAAGAGACTTCCTTTAAACAAAAAGTACCATTAAGGCGGAAAATGTCGACCCGGATTAGCCTGTGCGAACTGCAAAGGTTAATCTGGGACGACACTTTAAGCACATTTATTAAATCCACTTTTCTCAGAGAGTCTCTCATATGTTTGCAAACATCAATTTGAGATTTACATTCAAACCTTATAGCAAACACGACTGGCAACATGTGGTTAGCATATCGCCAAAGAATAAGGCAACAATTGGCGGTGAAGATTCCATGACCCTCAACCGACGAGCCGACTGCTTCCACGCCGATGTTCTACTTCATGTGGGATTCATCCGCTATCTGGTTCCCGGTAAACGTCACAGTCAGTAACGGCATACAGGTACCAGCTAAAAAATCAAATACATTTAAGTCTGGCGTTCAATACATTTCGGCATCGTTTCGCCTGTTTCCGAGAAAAGCTTTTATCACGTACATGACACAACAATAACACGATTTTATAATGATCGATGCATTTTTTCTGTTAACTATTTCAATACTTAATAAGTTATTTTCTGTTTAACTTTTCATTTTGTTTACTGAAAATCATGAATGGAAAGTGAATCTATTCATTAAAGTGTAATGACTTAAAACACTAAGCAAAGATTACTAATTTGTATGTTTTTGCCTTAATTACAATTAACACACAGGGGATGTAACCGTTGCCGAACATTTTCTTCAGTAACTTACTCTTTATACATGTATTAGATTACTAGAAAGTATTTCCTTGATAATGTTGGAGGTATAAGTGCCGCTTACCGGGTGGTATTGTTAATTGTATATGTTTGTAGTGTTTGCCAGACAAAAAAACTCGGCAAATGATGCGTGCCACGGAAACTATATTGTGTGAAAAATCACTTGTTCTATGAACTGTATGATGCAAGAGAAAACTTGTAGAGCAAGGGAGACCATTGTGCTTAGTTAGCCTATCGAAGTTAGAAGTTTGTGAAGTAAGGTAGACCACTTTCATTATGTTTTGTGAATACACGGTATAACTGAACAATTTGTGAAATAAAGACCTCTGTAAGGATCCTTAACGAATCTTTAAATACAATGTCCATCCAATCTGTAAAAAATGTGCATTCAAATTACACTGGCATGCAATGTAGGAAAAACATAACACGTAGGGAAACATCTGATTTTCATCATATTTGTTTGTTTAGATCTACTTATATCGTACATGAAAAATGGTATTGTAATATATTACTTATCAAATCTACATTTACAAACGTATCCATTAAAGAGTATACATTTTTAATAGATTTTGATTTCTATTGTAAATTCGGTATTCAAAAATTCCAGTCATTATGTAAATGAATGAAAGACATGTCGTGTTAAAACGAAATAAGAATATAAATTTAAGAACAAATCGAGGTGTGAAAGCGAAACAGCTCTAACTGACATTTTTTCACAAAGTGACTTTTTTGTATATTTTGTATCGCAACACCAATGCCCATCATGTATTAAAATATCTTAGTTCCAGGCAATCAAATGAAAAGTAAAATTAAAATTTGTCCTAAAGCTCTAAGTGAAATTTATTTTATTTTTAAGTGCGAAAAGGCTCTATGTGCAGTGAAGTGCTACTAAGAGCTCTTTCGCATTCAGGTTGTTAATGTTAAGATAATTCTAAATGACATTTTTATCAATTATTGAGAATTATCTTTACAATAAATAATATATTTGTATTTGGAAAATATCCTGAACAGATAATATTATGTAACTTATGAAAAATAAGAAAAAATATTGATAAAATTATTCACTTAGACCTTTTTGGCACATAACTTTGGGATTTTTTTTATTTTTCTTTATTATTTTGTTTGTATAACATTTTTTTGTATAAACTTTTTGACAACATTAATATAAGGATTTTATGGCTATTTCANACATTCACGGTGAATGGACGCGTGTCTCAAACTAATTCTGAGTTAACTTACGTACGACTTAAATTTGACTAATATCCTCCCTAGACATTTATTTGACTTTTCGTGATTTTAAATGAATTTTACAGAGAAAATAACCGTTTTTCTCTGTAGAATGCTCAACATCAACCTGATGTCGACAAAACGTCTCATAAATTCCTTTTTTTGTGAGTGCGTTTTTCTGTCAACCAAACGGCGTGTTTATGTGACGGAATATTGCATAAGTCTGGTAATTGAATAGTGATTGTCAAAGGCATATCTTCAACAATGAAATACTCGCCCGAAAGAAATAAAAACAAAGTGAAACTCCAGTTGCATCAGGAGGAGATTATTCATATCATCACTTAAAAATCCTTTACTTGATGCATGTCACCAACTGCCATACATTTAGAGAAAGGATAAAACAAAGGACACAAACATACACCGATGAATAAAACTGGGGTCACCGCCNTTGTAGAATCACAATTTAAATCAAACGTACCCCTTGTTCGAGAAATTTAAGCGGTTATCAACCTCTTTAATAAAAAATATATATCATAATCTCGCTTACACCGAATTATCCATTTTGCTGTGTTGTCCACTTCTAAAACCGAAAAATGCTATCAATACAGCGGTTAAGCCGTAAATATTATGATGCATTCAGGATAATTAATTTCTCCAATTCCTACGGAATACGGTTAGGGTCATCGTGGTTACACATTAAAATCCAGAGGGAGATAATGCGATAGTGCGATAGTACGATGGCGACAATGCGATA
>VMBQ01008666.1:0-38368 GCA_007657795.1 Dreissena rostriformis
TGTATATGTTTATGTATATATATATATATATACATATTAATTATATATTTATATAATCTAGATTTTATTACTGTAATGTTTCGAATATCCACGATCTTTAAAGTAGATTCGATAAAATTAAATCACAAGTGATCAGGTAGCAATAACGGAACAATAACTGCTTTTTGTCCGAGTCAATTATTAAACAAACTTGTTAAGTTTAATTTGAGTACGAGTATGACCGTGTTTCTTGCTTTTTGACATGCACTAACATGTTATTAATTTAGCACGGCTGCATTATGAGACATTGGCTTAATTTTGGCAAACGTCTTCTCTAATATGTGTGCAACCAAAGTTCATGGGCGAAACTTGACATGAATGTTTATTACAAAAATCCATACGAACTTACGTTTTACAGATGATGATTAAATAAACATAATACACATTCATGAATAATGAACAAAACTTATTTGTCATAACTCAGGCTTAACTCAAGCCTCATAACAAAAGCCTCCATCGATGTTTCGAAATGTATAGTGCATGCAAGTCATGTTCGAACAAGGTTAAAGCCGATATAAAGCTGAAAGTTAACGGAAAATAAACAGAAATTTCGTATTTGTTTTCGTAAAATAAAGTTAACACATAGACAATCAGTGTTGCTTATAGCAATAGCCCAAATCTCAACGCTAGATGTGTTCTGGTAACATAGATTCGACAATATATAAAATGCTCTTTTTTATTTTTGTGTGGCACAATATATTCCATTTTCATTTCCCGCATTGATATTCCCATTCGACACACGAACACTAAAATGGGACATGAACATGTGTTGAATATAGTGTACCCCAAACAAACAAAAAAGAGCATTTTGTATCGTGTTAAATTTATGTTACAAGACCACACCTAGTGTTGAAATTTTGGCTATTGCTATAAGGAACAGTGCTTGCTTATATGTAAACTTTATTTTACGAAATTTCCATTGACTTTGAGCATTATAGAGGCTTTAAGCTTATTGGTATATACATGTCGATATATGTTTTCACTTACTAGTTTTAAAAGTTAACTTACTTATCTTTGATCACACATGTAGACTGTAAAGAGTATTTGTATGCGCGATTGTTAATATTTAAATAAATTTTATTTTTATTTTATAGATGGTTTGTTTGTTTGATGTTTTTCAGAGAAAAAGTATAAAAAACCAAAGCGGCCCTGTCCTTACTGTAAATCGGCACAATGTCAGTTAATAGGACATTTGATGAGCAAACACAAAGACGAACTGCTGGTGCAGGAAGCCTTGTCCCACCCAGAAGGTTCCAAAGAGAGAGATAATGCGTTCGATAGAATACGCAAAGATGGGATTTATCTATTCAACAAAGAACAAGCCGCTCTTCCGGAACCAGCGTACTTATCGGAAAGAAAAGGACATGTGGATGTAAAGTGCTCTAAATGCAATGGTTTTTTTGGAAGTCGTCTTTTCTATCGACACAAGGAGCTGTGCACTGGTGATGGCATAGATATTCCAAAAAGAATAAAAACTTCCCTTCTCAATGTCACTTCACTACATGACGATGGGGAATTCGAGCGCGAAATCCTCAGTAGATTTCATGACAACGATATAGGTGAGGTGTGCCGCTCAAGTGAAGCCTTAATATTCATTGGAAGAAGCCTTTACCAAGAACAGAAGGGTAAAGTTGGAAAAGATATGGAAGTCAAGAAGTCAGTGATGTCTGACATGCGCTCGCTGGCAAGATTGTATATTTCGTTCAAAGAATTCATGCCCACCAGTCACAACATAGAAGACATGTTTCTGGTAAAACACTTCGATTTTCTTGAAAGTGCCATTGAAGCACTAACTAAAGAAAACAACCAGCTGAAATACGGGTTGAAAATGTCATTGAAATTTCTAATCCATACTGCTCAGGAAAAAATGATTGGCTATTACGCAAAAAAAGAAGACAAAGCCATGGTCAGTTCATACAAAAGCTTTCTTCATGTTTTTAAACTCCACCAGGGCAGAATATTTGCAGATGCCAATTATGCAATTAACCATAGCCGCCAGGAAAAACTTAGGATGCCAGAACAACAGGCCGAAGAACAGGAGGTTCATCAATTGAGCCAATACATTAAAGAAACCATCAAGCAAATGACATGTGACTTCACACTCATTGATCGAAAAGAGTTTGTTCTGCTTCGTGACAGTCTGTGTAGCAGATTAACACTGTTTAATGCAAGACGAGGTGGTGAGCCCAGTCGCTTGAAAATCGCACACTATCTGTCTGCGAAGGAGGGGAAATGGGTCGACAACGATAATGTTGCTAATCTCTCTGAATGTGACAAGAAACTTTTTTCAGAGATGATTATTGGGTATCAGCCAGGAAAAGGCAATCATCTCGTACCTGTTCTCATTCCAAAAGATTGTGTTCGCGGATTGGACATTTTGTGTGACCAAGATGTTCGAAAAAATGTTCAAGTCCTCGAAACAAATGACTTTTTGTTCCCGCACACATCACTTTCACACGATCACGTTGGTGGGTGGACTTGTATCAATAAGATGTGTTTAAATGCAAAATTACTGCATCCAGAAAAACTTACAGCAAGCAAGCAGAGGCACAGAATCTCTACTTTATACAGCGCACTCCAAGTCCCCGAATCAGAAAGGCAATATTTTTACAAACATATGGGCCATTCAAAGGACGTGAATCTGGGTACATACCAGTATCCACAACCAATAATGGAGGTACAATGTATTTAAAGTGGGTCGACACCTGCAAGACATTGATAAAGGTATAATATATTGTATTTTGTGACATTCTTTTAAAATAAAGAGTAATTCAAATAGAGTTTGTATTGCGTGCAACAAATTGATTTTAAGTAAATCGACGAGTGAGTCCTGAAACCAATACTTTTTACATGACTGACTTTATGTAACGCATAACTATTATGCCTGAAACACGTTATAAAATACACCCACTATAATATCATTTATTTCAATTATACACAACATAAAAGGTCCATATAATGTTATATTTAAGGAGCAACACGAAAAGGCATCATTCAAGAGACGACATTACGTGAATCAAGAACAGAATATGCAATCCAAGAAGGTAAACTTTTTAGTAAATTGCTAATGTAGTCCAATTAGTTGTAATTAATTAACAGAGTGATTCGGATAATTGTTTTGTTATTAGACAATTGTAATAGTACATATTTATACAGTTACTGTACAGCGAAAAGACACAACCAAGCCCAGTCGAGAATACGGGGTAAATCTTCGACATTCCATGATTTTATTTTTCATAAACGATTTAGGAAAAACACGAAAAGGCACCATCCCAGAGACGATTGTACCTTACGCATTAACAGAAGACAAAAGTCAAGAAGGTATGGACAAATATTCCATTTTAATGTAGTATAATGTGTTTTGACATGTCAGTAGTGTTTGTAATTTGTTATTTACGGATTATTACGTGAATACAGAACAGAGTGTGTTTTTCGCGATAGAAGTATGAAACGTGGTGTTAAATTCATTAAAAATAGAAACACAACACAACAGATAACTGGCAATCATATAGTATTAAAATGTGCATGGTATTAATTTAATATAATTAGTCAGGGCTGTTTGTCTATTAGTGTATAATATGAAATTAAAGTATATAAGTATTAACTTCACATTGAAATATATTTATGTTAGACAAGTTATAATATTTTCCGCCCCCCTTGTCTGTCAGTGAATGTTTCCCACTTATTCACGCGACAATAGTGTGCGATATTTTCATGCATTAGCACGACTGTCTGAATCTAAAATATTGCGCTTTGCGTGGCTGTTTTATGGGTTTCCATTAATATAATGTTTATATTCATATTTTCCTTTGTACATATGTTATTTGCGATTTTATAATATGAGTTCTTATAAGCATATATTAAAATATTCGTTGCCACAGAAGACAAACTGTTCGAATATTTAAATTTGGAAAGTGCAAATGAGACTGAATCAACTCAATGCACATCAATAAGTACACACATTAACATCTTCCTCAATTGCCAAACGAATCTCTTTACATTGATTTCATATTGCACCTTTTCCCTTAGAAGACCGTGAAATAATGAAGGTTTGAGAATGTTGGCATTCTTTTCAACTCAAGAACAAATATGTATTTTTTTATATGATGAAAACTAATAATAAATAGACTTACTTATGTATGATATATCTTCCGATACGTTATTTATTTATTTCGTTACTGACATCGAGTTTTAACATGGTCATATTGTTATTTAATTTTAAAGGGACGGGCGCAGATATTCGCCACTTTTAGTGCTAATTTTGATGGAATTGAGTGTTTGTGGGTCTGAAACGAATTTCATCGATAATACTTTACGTCCTACTAGATGTCCTTCATTCCGTCCTTTCATCCCTTGTTCATTCTTTCGTCTCTCCTTCTGTCCACCCGTCATTGCGTCTGTCTCTCTTTATGTTTCCGCGCGAGATCGCAAAGTTATGATCCGAATTTGATGAAATTTAATATACAGCATCTCTATAGGGTGGGCATGCGTATCCATTTCGTTGCGGTCCAATTGTTCATGTAGTTTTTGCCCTTTGATCATTAATATGTTTTTTTTTTAAAGCTCAGACCCTTATGATGATAAATGATCCGAACATGATGACACTTTACATGCATCATCCCATATGTATGAGCATTCGTATCGTTGTCATGTCTTACCGGTCCAATGATTGTTCCGGTAGTTACCATTTAATTATAAATTGTCATTTTAATGGCATTTTCGTTTTCGCGCCAGGTCTGATGGACTTATGATCAGATTTTAATTAACGTTTATTTGAATTTTCTTCAAGAGTGGACATCTGAATATTGTTAGTTCGTTTTGCTCCATAAATTTGTCCTGGAGTTATTGCCCTTTGATTAATTAACACTATGATCCGAATGTGATTACAATTAATATGCAGGATCCTATTGGATGGACGTTCACATATGTTCATGTTGTTCCGTTCCAATAATTGTTCAGGCATGTATTGCCCTTTGATTAACAATAAGACAGTTTTAAATGACTTTTACGTGTCATTGTCAGATAATAGGAACTAATGATCCGAATTTGATTAAATTGTATATGCAGTATCCATACAGGGTGGACATATTAACATTGTCATGTTCCGCTCAAGTTAGTTTTCAGGAAGCTATTTCCTCTTGAATTAATACTTCGTTTCCGCACAATTAACCCTTACAATAACAAAGCACATCATCGAGGAGCATCTATCATTTTCACTGATATTCTTGTTCGTACTTGTTCACAAAGTTTTATATTTGTTTAGGAAAATATCATTAAATATATTTATTATATTTACCGGCAAACTATTATATTTGATACAAATTCAATTAATTACATTTAAAAAAATGCATTCAACGGGATTCGAACCCGGGACCATTCGGGATCAAACGTTCTACAAGTTGGTCACTCATACTGTATACGTTTAGTCACGCTATTGATTTTAAGCTGTAACACATTTTCCTAAACTCAATTGCATTGATATACAAGGACCTAAACATGACCAAAGACATACAATATTATCAAACTACAAAAATAATAGTCATGTGCTAAATGGATCGTTGTGTGATTCGTATTGTCTGTGTTAATGCAAATTGATCTCCATACACAAACCAATTAGGATAAGTTACATTCGCATTAAATGGAACATCAATTACACGAAAAACGTCGTGTTAACAGGCCTCATTGCGAAGACACATAATTTACGCTTGTTTATCACATGAACCTGATTGTACTGTGATGTACGAGTATTCTAAACCTGCTTGTAAATATATATTACCTCTTGTATCGTTGTTCAAAGATATGACTGCTATGTGAAAACAACACTCTGGACATCTATTTCGTATGATCAATTTATTGTTAAGCGATAATGCCGGGGGCATCTGTGTCACTCGCTCAATCTGGTTAAATTCGATGTTTGAAATTTGATTTTTTATGTTGTTCATCGATGCAATACTTTTTTTAAATAAACGTCTGTAGACAGAAAAATTTATTTAAAATACATTGACCAATTGAAGGTATTGTAAAGAATATCTGTGAAATTAATACCATCACTCTTGGAACGTTTTAGAATATTTCAATGTCCGTGATGAAAAGAAACTGCCTCACAAAAATATTAGAATCATGCGATAAATCTGATCTATAACCAGTTATACAGTAACTTACATATCATCGAAATTAATACAAACACAATTTTAAACATCAAGCGTGCCCAACTAACCAAATTGTTATTATACTATTCGAAATATACCTAACATTATTTCATGGAAAGGCGATAACATGTCAAACGAATTGGGAACTTCATTGATATACATGTTTACGTGCGTTATTGACATGTGTGTGTAAGTATTAACTCGCATTATATTTTAGAACCCTTAATCATTGTGTTTCAGGCTTAAAATGTGTGCATTCTCAGTTGAGGCTGTCGTTAGTGTTACATATAGGTTAACTGGCAGGTGCAACAGTATTTCCAACTTAGTTAGTATTGTCTAACACAACATGATATCATTTTCATTTGGAACTGCAAATATACACATAGCACAAAGAAGTTCCTTGGTACCATACGCTTCGTTATTGGTACGAAATATGTTTATTAAAAAAAGGCATGGACGGAAAATCACAGGCACAGACAAATGACTGAGCGTTTACCTTTGAACTGATATGTCCCGGATTCAAATCTCCTTGTGGTTGTAGCTATTTTAGAAGGTGAACTATTATACACTTCAGAAACAAAGAATCCTCTTCTGAACATCACCAAAGAAGACACGCCACCAAACACCAAGAACGACACTCAGGCGAAAGTAAGTAAGCTATGCTAGTATTCATTTGCATATACTCAACGGTAGCCCAAACTAATTGTCCCTGGCATTACAACTTTGATATATAACGAACATCCGCCAGTAACTTTAAAAATGTCTTTATGTGATTAAATATCAATATTTTGGGATTGCATTTTCATGATTAGAGAGTTTTATAAAAGCGTTTCTATAACAATTAAATCAAAAACATATTCCCAAGTAAGTTTAACAATGAAAATATATAATGTTTCATATTTTAATTCTTTAAGTAATAACTGATTAAGCAACCCATTTAACAATTTTTACTGACGATTGGTATACCATTATTTACTCCTCGTCTAGGACAGAGAACATATTTTCATTGGACAGAAACAGAAACAGAAACAGTGCGAAGAGAGTTTAGTTCTTGGATATATGCTCCTGAAGCAAATCGTCTTCCGAGTAAGACACAAATACATGATATTTTATGAAACTATTCGCACATAAAGATTGCTGCATACGTTTGCATGATTGTTTGTTGTTGTAATAACAAACAGACCTTCGTATGTTATACTCATTTACGTTTTACTATTTAGCACCTTGTATATAAAGCCGTTCAAACTTTTCGGTCTAAGTACGTTCTTGTTATTAAATGCTCTTTTTAGCAGTAATGAAAACAATAAATATGTATCATGAACACAGTATACGTGTGTAGGCGAGAATTTTGATGAGTAACTTGTATGCTTATGTTAATCCTACTTTGATGATTCTTTACAATTATTATCTATATTTCTTGCTGCTAAATAGGGACTTGCGGTAGATGAAACTTTGTTTATAACCCATAATTAATTTTATTATTTTAGATAAAAAAGAGTTAGAAGATTACTTAAAAATAAATAGATGCAGATGTACACTCAAACAACTAAGGACTAAAATTATGAACAAGCAAAATGCTGCACACAAACGGGCGAGAGAAAGAATGTCCAACATGATGGAGGAGAAATCCGCTGCTTGAGGAAAGTAAAAGAGAAAGCTGGTGTTGATCATCTAGGTGGATAATCTCATTTCTAAAGAAAGTAGGGTGTTTGAAAACACGTTTAATGCAGTGTGTATGGAAATACTGGGACGGTTTTATGTTATTATTTTACTGATTTATGTTTTTCCGTTCGCTAAATGGCTTTAAGAGACATTTATTTTTTCAGTCAATTCATATCCGTCGAATCATGTCCGCTGTTTAAAGAATATGTTACGTTATGTTTATACACAGCCGCGAAATTGAAGGGTATGGGCTATATGTGTCATTCCCCAGTGCGTGTTTTTCCGTCTGTTCATCATTATGTGCGTAACCGTTATGTGTGTGCTTTGTAAATGTTCTGTAAGTGTATCACGTATGTTTTCTCAAATAACAGCAGGACTATTCTGAATACTGTTAGAATTTAGATGCGTGTTTATATAATCACTTTAGTGTTTTATCATGCTAAAAATCAGCATATTTACATTTATTCGGAATCGCACTTTAAATTTACAAACACAGCTACACATGTACTACTGATTTTACTACTATTACTTCTACTGCTACTTATACTACTAACATTGTTTTCGAAATGTAGTCAGCTATTAATTAAGTGTGTGTGGTTTATAACAATTCATATAGTGTAACAATCAACCATGTTTATGTGTTAAATGAGATTGTATTACACAAACAATGATACTTGTAATTTAAAGCAAACAAACTATGTGCATTTCATTCGTACCGAGCTTTGTAAACATATTTATTGTAATATACATTTTGTAAATAAGTTTTCCGTCGAAAAAAAAGTCATACACATTGGTAATGCCAGGTATTAAAGTTTGTGTTGAACTCCTAAAAATTATACAATACTAATTTGAACACAATAAAACTGTTTGTTCTCATCGTATCAAAAGTCTTTTTAGTAGTAATGTTTAACTGCGCGATGTAATTAACGATTATTGACAAAGAGGCAAAGAAGTTTTTTTACTGTAAATTAAATAATTGCTATTATTGTCGGTATGCATATAATTGTAATCGCGGACAGATGTTTATAAAATGCACTTCTTTTGATTGTATATAATATATAGATTATGCATATATATTCCAGGTTATGTTGTCAGGCATTATACAAAATGAATGACGACCTCTTTCTAACAGGAATAAAGATGATCTTGAAATTGTACTGTATAAAGCTAGACTCTGAACTCTTGATCACAAGTAGGAATGAGACGGAAGCGTGCATTTACCTCATTTCATTATGCCACGGAAAGTTTTATTTCTGTTGTTTTGGTGTAAATTAAAACAAGGAGTAACTGAATTGCAATTAACACGAATTAATCTACTATTTAAAAAAATATCTTTGACTTGCGTTGCTTCGAGCTTTATGTTTAATTACTCATGGTTTTTCCTTAAAGATTCTTGGCTAAGTTTCACTTTTAACTTGTTTAAAATCCAAATCCATTGCCTTGACCGTCCCAATGCTGTATACTCAGGTTTACTGTTAGTATATTTTACTGTATAACCAAATATACACTTGCCTACAATAAACGTCTAATATGCATAAAAAGGCTCATACAAAGGCTTCTACAAAATTTTCTCGAGTATCATTAATATTCTACTTGATATAATTTTTGCAGAGATTGATGTCATGAATCAATAATTTGATAAATTTAAAACTAACTAAGATCGTATATACATGTACTAGTACTCGCTGTAAAGACGGTGGCATCAAAATTGAAGCACTTGTATTTATTTGGCTTCATCTTTATTGCATTCCATTGATTTAACAGTGGTGGCTAAGATCTCTTATATAAACGATTATCACGTTAATCGAATGCATTTGTCAACTTGAAAATCTTAAAATGTTTTGATTTATATGTTTATGTATTAATAATAAGATGTTTATGTTGAAATACGCTTTCGCTTCAGATAAATGAATTTATGTAATTAACTTCTTCATTTACATATGCTATGTTCTACAACACTGTGTTACGGTTTCACAATGAACTTGTGGACTTGAACTTGGTATTGTAATTATCCCGTATTAAATAATTAAACCAGCTTTTACCTTTGTTTTATCTTATCTGATTACTTTTGACGTTTTAAATTGCTGGGGATATAATGTTTATAATAATTACTCAACATCAACAAACACATTTATTATTTAAATAATAACATTTCAATATAAATTGCAGTTTGACACAACATCTATTGCTGATAATTTAGACATTTACTAAAACGAGTAAATGAGTAGATATGACAAAACATCAGGTGATCATTTGTTTAGACTTAAGGACTAAACATTATAACTTACTTTAGTTTTAGCAGATTATGCTTTTAAATAATTCTTTAAAAAAAAATATGCTATGTCAGCCATTGAAACAATCACGAAAAATAATTGTATATTTGAATACGATACAAGACGCATGCAACCTTTAGGAAACAATATTGTGTCACTCAACAGTAGCATTTTGCCATCACCGTAATGCATTTTACCTTTCGGCGACACACACAAAAAGTATATCTGTCATCGTTCATTTTTGTGCCGTAAAATCAATATGACATGAAAAATATGTTTAAATTATAATAAATAACAAATAAAAATGTTAAAATCAGTTAAAGTTATCGTTTAACAACAATGTCACCCAACAGTTGTATTATCTGGAAAGGTTATATATATATATGTGTGACGTCGTCAGCAGAAATCTGTACAAACGCGGTCGACGTTATTTTTAGCTACGCGTGATTTAAGAGTGACGTTATACAAATGGAAATTAAATTACAATTTAATGATCGAAAACCTATTGAAAGCTTGATATATGGGCATATATTTGAGAACGACAATTTCCCCGAACTCTCTCGAACATGTACGTTTTTAATTTTGAAAATTGGTAGGATGCAACCGTTTATAAAAGCGACAACTACAACTCAAAATGGTGATGGTAATTATACGCATGAAAATTTATCTCCATTTATTTTGGAGTTCCTTTTGAATAAATTGTCAAATAGTCGTGACAATTATTTCTGCAATTGAAGGATCGTAAAAACAATAAGGTAAGCTGTTTAATTTAACTGTACACTCATTCATTTTGACAATTTATTGTCAGATTTAGCGCAAAACACAAAAAGAAAATGTTGACCCGGAAGTCAAATTCCTTTCTACGAAAACTTTGTTTTTGTTTACACAAATTATGTATCGTTAACATTTAAATACTAAATATGTATCAAGAGTCAAGAAGTTCAAGACAGCACCACCCCATATGATATTTTCCAACGGTGATATTCAATAACGATATTTTTATTTAAAGATCTTGACTTGCCAACTTTATTTTCAAAACAGACCACTCAGTATTATTAATCATTAATTTAATTGCATTGGTTCAAATGATGTTTCAGAACTAAATGGAAATGTGAATTGTCAGTGCAAAATGTGATAGATAACTACGAAGCCAAATCAAAGATATTGATATTTTTAATCATAACAATTTTGTAAAGACTAAATTATTTTTTAGGTTGGGCCATCTACTTTAAGACAGTGAAAACATGGGGCCATGGAAAGCCTTGGTGTGAAGGTACAGGTAGGTGTGGTAATTAATATAGATCAGTTACCATTACCGCTTTTACTTATATTGTTAAAATAAAATCTGAAAGAAAATCGAGTATTAGTCTGTTCTTAGTTTCATCCCTTAATTATACCTATATAATTAATGTCAGTTTTGGTGCATGTGTTGAAAATAAATCAAACTATCGACCACAAATTATACAATAACATAATTATGATATAGTAATATATTACTATTTAAAATGATTTTTCGCTCTCATATTTCAAATAGTTCTAGCAATACTAATCTCTCATTTGACTATACAGTATAATGATATGGATAAGGTTTGGTTGCAACAACTAAATATCTAGGTACATGTATATACTTCTAATTTTCAATTGAAAATCCGCAATCAGACATTTCTTAAGTATTGTTATGTTAGTTAACATAACCGTTCCCTTTAAAAAAAAAATATGCTCCCCATTGTACTTAAAACATTTTTTTCTTTCTTTTTAGAGTCATTATTACAGATGTACAGGAAATGTATATTATACTATCCAATCTGAATTATAGGGGCATGTTTTTGTTTTCTGAAGAAGTTTGTGTCCCTTTTGCAGGAAAAAACCAGGCAGCGAGGCTGTTGCTGAGACTGTGTCCACCTCTTCAAGGTCTGGACATAATGAAACACACATGATTGATGACATGGAGCATCATGTGCAATGCTATGACTGGAAAACATTCATTGCACAGTTTTTCAAACCATTGATTAACATTTCTAATTTTCATAATTTCCTTGTTGATGCTGGTAAGCCATGAAATTTATTGTGTAAAATAAGTGAAAACTATAGTTGAAACACATTATTGTTGAATGGTAAAGACTTGTTTCCATTGATGTCTGGCCAGTCTTTCCCAGGCAGAATTTAAGAGCTTTGACTCAGTATCCACCAAAAAGACGGTATCTTTATGAAGACATTTGGAAGTGTTTTTGTGAATCAGAACTCAGAAGACAAGCTACATGTACCTGTCCGAAGCCAAACTAAAACACAACACCAAAAACTGTCTGTGTAATTCACAAGTCAGGAAAAACATTTTCCCTGCTTCTATTGGTATTTAAGGTTGTTTATCATGATAGTGGTAAGCATAAAGACAGCACTTCGAGGCAATTGCATGATCATGCTTGTCGAAGAATTTTANATATATACTCATACCAAGTTTCAATGAAATCCGCCAAAGCACTTCCAAGATATGGCTCCGGACACAAAAGTGCCGGACGGACGGAAGGACTCACGGAAAGACGGACGGAAAACGCCAAAAGAATATCGCTCCGCCTATGGAGGGGGATAAGAGATAAAGCTCTAAGCTAATTTAAAAAGAAATTTTTCAAGATACAAAGCGCCATAACTCCGTTATTAACAGATGATGTTCACTGCCTTTTGGCGAGCATCATCCTCTTATCTATATATATACTCGTACCAAGTTAAAATGAAATCCGCCAAAGCACTTCCAAGATATGGCTCCGGACACAAAAGTGCCGGACGGACGGACGGACAACGCCAAAACAATATCCCTCTGCCTATGGTGATGAATAATAACATGTAGAGTCAATTCTATGTTATAATCAAACTTATGGTATAAAACATATTTGGTTGAAGATTTCGTACGTCTATCCGTCCCTATCTCTGTTCGTCGGTCCTTTTGTCTGTTCACGCTCTGCAACTTCATAAATAAATAATGGTTATTCGCGTTAAAATCTTATTCAACGCAAAAGCTATTTTCCTTTTGAACCGCTCAAAACCCCCTTTTTATGCAATGCTTTGGCATCATCCATTCTACTGTAACACTTAGACTTGTCAACTAGTGTTTTATTCTGTTGTTAAACATTGCGGGTATAAACAAGCAAGCCGAACCTCAGACTTAACCGAGCAATAATCTCTTCCTAGTAAACGTACACAATTAAAAATATACAATGAACAACGAGAGCACATTCACCAAACAAATATTAAGCACCGCCTTGAAACTGTCAATCAAAACACATTTAGGGCCTAAATTGGTTCGATTGCCAGCTGATCCCTAAACTAAGCCTGAATTTTAGCGTCAATTGTTTAATATGTACATTTACGTAAACGTTTTAAAACGTCACTATAAAATGAGTTGGTGTCAATACCATTTACCTTTATCGAATTTAAGGAAACATTGTATTTTGAAACAAGTGTTAGGTTTGTTAAGCGTTTAAAAATGCGCAATAAACCGGATGCGTACTTCATGCAATTAATATCCTTGTTTCGCTTATGTCTAACTTAGAGACAGTTAACGTTGTTGAAATCTCGTATTCATGAACAATTACTTGCATAACTAACGGGAAGTAAATATGCTATACAACTTCTATAATGTGTTTACTTTGATAAAATATACGCGATTATGCCACACCAAACATTTACTAAACAACCCTTTCTTGTTAAATTGGTGAGATTGTTTCTTTAAATTGAACATTTAAATTGCATAGTTATGAACAATTCACCAATATGTACATGTATGTACAACAAAGCCACTTTAATCGTGACCTTGCCGTCTACATTACTACGATTTTAAATAATATATTATATATAATTATTTATAAATAATAACATTATTTAATTAATTATATAATATATTTTAATAATTATCAAAGCTTTCTTACTGACCAGCTAAGATATGTCCGCAAAAGTTTGTATGACGAAACTTGATATATGTGATATATGCGGACATTGGGTACACTTGTCATTCTGCCACGAAAAGCGAGTTTTGAGACGAGGTTACGAGTTCCGTTGCATTAATTGTCTTAAACCACCTACATATTAAGTTCCTTTATTTTGTTATTGGTTTAATTGTAAACATGTTATAATTATGTGTTCGCCAATAGGACGTGATACTTATAACCTTAATAAGTTTCTTTTTTTAAATACAGAATTATTTTATTACTGAATTTCTGTGCATTCGTTATAAAATAAACGCACATTAAAAACTTGCGACTAACTCAACACAGCCTTATGCAAATGTCACCCGGTAGATTTTACTCTAGTATGTGCTTTTAATTAGTCAGGAAAGTAATCCTATCGGTTGGGGTGGGTTCCTGGTAAGTCCTTAGTGATTTATGGAGCAACACGGTAACCAATTTATGTTACTATTTAATACGGTTTACAATGAGCACGCATCCTGAAAGTACATAACATGAACAATCCTTACAATCATGTCATAGACATAATTGATACATGAATACAAATACCTTATACTTATATACTTCATAATATAAATCTCTTATTTAATCATATCAATATAGGTCTTATCTACCTTTGTGTGTAGTGGCACCTTAACTATATGACACATATATTATATACACAATTACTTCAGGAAATGCATGTAAACTTACATGTACATGAGGTATACAATTACAGGTTACAACAATATAACAATCACAGGATACAACATATATAACAATTACAGATTACAACATTTATTAATTCACCAAACTGAGGGTCTAAATGCAATCTACCTATCGGCACCAGCAATCTCTGTACATCACACTTACAATCACACTATGCACCAGTTAGAAGATAAGACTTCTATCTATTCAGAGCTTATCATAAACAATGACCATCAAACTGTGACCATGCCCAATCCAATCAGAATGCAGCATTTTGGAGGCAAATCAAATAACCAATAAAAAGGGTTTTACATTTGACAGGGATATGTACAATATTTGGGATCCAGGTGGACATATCAAACAAGACTAACAAAGTATTCAAACCTTAAAAAGCCAGCACTGTCACACACATTAAGTGATCCCCCGTACCGAACCTCATTCTGCACTCGCCAATGATCGACCAATCAGAGTGGCCAAATAGATAAGAAACGTCAGAGAGATCTTGACCTACAACTGCCAAATCAAAAACGAGACCGCCGATGGCGCTGAAAGCATAGTTGCAAGATACAGGGAAGTTGCTGCTGAAGTAAATGTTGGTTACAATATACTAAATAATCGAGTCATGAAGGGCTGTACTCTCTAAACAAATCATCATATTTTCCTCGAAGGCATGTTTTACACTTTAGACTGTTGTTCTGGTTTTATCGTTTGGAAATATTGATAGGGTAAGAACTGGTGTTCACTGCTAAATCCCTGAAATAGGATAAAGTAAGAGATTAAAGTAAAAAATGGCACTGCAAAAGGTTACAATCCACTAGAAAACGGCCGAAAAAAAGAAGGTGCAAAAACAGTCGATTTTGATTTGAGTCGAATTCTTTTTTGGTTTGAACATGACATATCTTTTTTATTGCTTAAATCGATTCAGCTAAGAATGCCCGTCAAGAAAAGGTATGGTTATGGGGGTCTTTATGTGCAAAATGTTGTATTTATTTTCGCTCAAAGTTGTCGCTTTTACATTGAAACATATAAGGAAACTATTTAGTATATTTTGACCTGTTAACGATTTGTGACATCACGAGTCGCCTCCCTTGTTGGTTCATGCTACCAAAATGTTCTATTTTTAGAAACGGGAATTCCAAATCGTGACGAATGTGAATGGTTACAAAATGACATAACTATGAAAATAAATACGTAGAATTACATTATTTCACGCATACCATTATGCAACCATCCGTTTTCTTTTCCGATTTGATACATTTACAGCTTTCCATTTAATATTTTACAGACACAACACTCGTCCAGAATTCGTGCGAATCCATTAAATTCGATGCCACATTTAAACCGTTAGCTCTACTCGTAACGTTAATTTCTGGCTCAAAGTAAATCATTTTAATTTTAATTAACACATCTCTATTACTTTCAAACTCTACTTCATCAAATCCATAGAAAGGCAGGTCAGAATCCATGTCATAAATCAGAAAACACATCGTACTCCGTCATTTGAAAATTTTACATATCCTTAAACCAGGGCCTAATGAATTCAGTTATGTAAACATTTGACCTCTCCCAGAACAGTAAACAAAGGAAATAGAAAGTAGGTGTACGGTCACTATCAACAAGAACAGAATTGTTTTACGAACGAAATTTGTTTTAGTTTCTTAGAAGGTTTTTTCACTTAAAAGGGTCTTAGAAAAATGCACTAAAAACAGTGTCAGCAATATTCTTGGAAGAAAATGTTAGAAAAACGTTTCTAAATAAACAATTGTAAGAATAACCATATACTATATTAAATAGATATTTCGTCTGATTTTTTATCAGGTAAGGCTTCATAATCGTCAACCGTTCCATGTCGGTTTTCGAAATCTCACTCTAACTTAAGCATAGGTGCGTTGCACCTATGCTAACTAGATAAAGTTTTGTGAACAAACCATTTCCGAAGGAAGTTCGCGTTGAATGTTATATATAGTTTGTTAAATTTATTGTTCTATAATTGTTCAACAATTGTTATTGTTTATAAACAATCTACAGCTTATTATACTTTTAAATGGCTGAATAGATAGGAAAACATGCTAATTACACGTTGATGCTCTCTAAGTAAACAGTTCGTTTTTATAGAAAACGTTTAGATATTATTACGAACTTTATTTTAATGACTGATATACATTAAATAATGCTTACACAAGTTTTGCGTGAAGGAGTTTTAATGTAAGCAAACGTATTCTTCCTTTCAGATTTATATTCTAGAAGCGAGGTACATTTAGGTTATTTACAACCCGATCTTCTATTGCATTACGCAATAGGTGAAGTACTGCTGCTGAGGAGGATGGCGTGTCTGAACTGTGGCTACAATATGTGGCGTGTTCTGAGAAAACTGGGCATAATGCATGTGCGTAAATTGTCATCCCATATTAGCCTGTGCAGTCCGCTGCCGGCAGGCTAATCAGGGACGACAATTTCCGCTTTTATGGATTTTTTCGTTTAAAAGATGTCTCTTCTTAGCGGAAATGCAGTTAAGGCGGAAAGTGTCGTCCCGGATTAGCATGTGCAAACTGCACAGGCTTATCTGGGATGACACTTTACGCACAAGCATTTTGCCCAGTTTTCTCAGAACACGCCGCATATTGTTCTACTCAGATGTTTAGACACGGCATTTAAATATATAAATAGAAAATAACTAAATATTCGGTCTATGAAATATTGCCTCTCTTTTATTTTAGATATAAGGATAAATAACGTTTTCGTATAGGAAAAACATTCAATGGAAATAGCATAACAACATTCAACGAATGTCAATGTTATCGGTATGAGACTGCGTTTCACCTTCTATCAAATCAAACGGTAATCTCATATAATGTGGCAAACCGTGTTGGGCAAATTACAACTCCATCCAATAAAGCAAATTCCACTGCATGTTAAATAGATTATACACTAGACAGGAAATACTCGAAATTTAAACTTGTCATTAAACATAGTGAAGCGCTACAATCGATATAATGTGTTTATGTTTTTTTAAGGATATAATTAACCCATACAAGTTTGTAGGGACTCTCAGCAAATGAATACCAAGTGCAACTTCAGTGCACCCGCATAAAGAGAAAACTTATTATACAAAACAGTCCTTTATTTATTGCAAGAACTAATTGCCAAACAGCAAGGTATTTCAAACATTATATACACGTTTTTACAACAAACGATTACATTAAATGCAATACTTTTTTAGATCCAAAGATGAAATTCACCGTGTGTCTTCTATGTGGCCTACTGTGCCAGCATTGGGGAGAGGTTTATTTTTGCCTTTTACCGTGAGTCATTACTGCCATAAATTTATAATTCAATTTTCTCACAACAGAGAAAGATTTATTTTAAAAAGGTTTAACTTTTTATTTCAAACATAGACTCGTATAATATACACATCTGGAATACGATAAAACCTTCGGTTAAAGCATATATTTATTACAAATTGTAACTAAACTATTTATTAACATCGAGTATTACATAATTATTTTTTAAAGGCCAAGATTGAAAACAGAAAAAAAACATACTGATTTGCTCTAAAACATCGACTGTGATTGCATACTCAATTTATACGAACAAAACTACAAAAGCGTTAATTTATGGTATTTTCGGACTTAAATGCTCTGTTAAGTAATTTCGGGACTGCTTCTTGCAGAGGGTGACGTTGTGACAGCTCTGCATCGGGCCCTTGGATTCGACACCAGCGAAGTTGAATGTGAGGCCGCCTGCCCATTCGTCCTCAGTGTAATCCCAGAGTATAGTCAGAGTGCAATCGCTTCACTGTATTGTGCATCAGCATGCAAGGAGTAAGTTATCTCATTGTTTAAATTTCTAGGTCATTATTATCAATTACAAATGATGCTAAATTAATTCCTATGGGCAAAACTTGTATCGTTAAACTTTCCACTAAACAACATAACAATAGGACTCAATACTGAAGATAGCATAGTAAAATACGTTGGTAATTGAGTGGTTCTTTACAAAAATTGAGTATATATATATATAACGCCGACTATATACTCCCCTACTTTTCGGTGAGCATCCATACATGACAGTCAGGGCGCACGACAGTTAATCTAAGATATAAAGTGTCATTAGTATGGTTATTATGAACAACATTAACACATGTGAAATATGATGTATTATTGAAAATAGTTTATTATGATATAGTTTTTTCGAGTTGTTGCAGTGTGTTTCTTTTATCGTTTGTATGAAACACTGTTTTAAGTGTTTCATCAACAACCAACACAATAATTGTCCACAACCTGAATGTATATAAATACTTTAACGACATGTCAGCGTAGTAATTACATGTAAACCGTGTCAATGTCGAAATAACATCATGTCTTGTCACGTGAATGATTGCTGAAACATGTGAATGATCTCCATAAAAAGAAGTGTGTAAGATGGGTCAACCATTTTTTTTTTTTTTTTTTTTGGCCAACCATCTTAGAACGATGTCAGCGTTTTGATTTCATACAAGTGACCCATCATAATGTTATCGTTATGGAATACTGGTGGGGAATTTTCAGACAATTCAATTAAGGAAGCTAATATTTTGGGTAAGAACTCAATTAAAAAAAGACTACAATAATAACATTTAATATTCGATCACGAAACTTTCATAATTATTTTTCCATATGCATACTCACAATATAAATGTTGACAGATTGATTCAACAATCAATCGGCGCGGGTGAGTATACAATTTAATCAATATGAATAAATAATAAAGTTTGGATAATTTACCATTAGTCATGTGCATTTTATTTACCATATACATTTTACAAAGTAATGTATTGTTTGTTTTTATTTAGTTTATAAATAAAAGAAATCCGTTGGATGCCCAATCGATATGCTTACTCCTATTCATAATTTTTCTTTCATAATCACGAAAGTGAATGTTCTTCCTACAGTTATGAGAGCTCTATATGGTGTCCTTGGCTCCAACACCACCGAGGCTGCATGTACGGGCGCCTGTTCAACCATCTTCATCGAAGGTGTCGGCCCCGTTTCTTCAGCTGTGTGTGAACCGGCATGCGAGATGTGCGTATTTCAAGTTTATATGTATCTTTTTTTTCCGGTTGTCTTCCAATAATGTACTGAGAATATGAAAGTATATGTTGTATTTGAAAGATAAACAAATTCTGAATCAAATCATGATTTGTCTGAAGAATAACCTGAATAAAAAAGGCTGTTCAAAGACAGCGCGCTCGACTCTTTTCTCACTTTGATAGTATGAGCGTTTTCAGTCAGTTACCTCATATAATGGCCACACGAGATATATAGTTGAATATCAGTAGTAGGTATATAGTATATGAACACAAAAAGATGTAAATGTGTTATAAAAATAAGAAAACGTGTCTGCAATTACGCTACATGCAAAGAACATTACATCACTATGCATCTTTTCAGACAATAGTTATTGAGCAAAAGTATTTTCCTTTTTTAAGTAACATAGACCTTGACTAAACTGGCCCCAAATGCAAGCGCGGTCTAGGTATGCATGTAAGCTACCTACACACACCAGTACAGCACAATTCCCTATATCTAAACTCAAGTTATTGAGTGGAAACGGTTTTCCTGTTTTTATTCACAGTGAAATTGACCCCCAAAGGCCCAAAACGCAATCTCTCTAGTAAAGCATTTAATCGACCGACACACACATTTCTTTACAATATCTCTATCCTCTTTGAAATAATGGAACGCAAACGTTTTACATATTTTAGCAACAGTGATCTTGACATAGACTCATCAGGCCCCAAATGTAACCTGATGATATTTCTACATGTGAGCTAGAGAAAGTAGTTGTTACACGCAGACGTTTACCTGAATGATTTCAGAAAAACAATGGCCATACTTTTGTTTAATTGCAGATTCGGACTTTGGTCTGTGACCTCGAATGATGTTTTCCAAAATATTTGTATAGTTTAAATTGAATATCAAAAGTATTGAGAAAGATATGTACTTGTTTAACGCCAACCTCTAACTTCATTTCATATTGCACTAAAAGCGGATGTTTAAAAATATAAAAGGGGACAAACACGTGCTTTAAGTTTAAATTGAATTATAAAGTAGAAACAGTATTATTTAGACATTGCACTTTGTTTTTAACCAATTTTCTAAGCACTAAAAGGGGCAAAACTCGACCACATTTAAGGTCGGAGTTTTCCAATAAGGTGACTACCAATTCTCTTAGCACAACATACATGGGCATTATTCTGCTTAATTGCTCATAGTTATAGAAAATTGGTCAATGACCTCAAAAAATGACCACGAATACATGCGTGAATTTTCAATTAATACCTGTATTAGCAACAATGAAATGGAGATAGTGCATGTTTACCTTAGTTAATTTGATAGGTAAAAAAGGGGGATTATCACGCTAATTTGCAAATCAGAGTTATTGAAATTCGTTGGTGACCACAATGACTCGGAACGATGCGTTAAGTTTAAATTGAATACTTGTAGTAGAAACAGTGACATTGAGCCTTTGCACGTTTATTTTAGCAAGTCTATTACGCCAACGCCGACCCCTTACATTTTGGTGGTTATTTTGGACTTGTCGGCGAATAGTGCAGCTAAAACGGTTATTAAAATAATATTTCTTTTTTTTTCTTTCAGGCTTCAGAAGCTTGGTCAGTCAGGCAAATACAAGCATAATTGTATGTTTCAAAATAAACACAATTGTTGCGGTTGCAAAAGAGTGTGTATTCATTGCTTATTTATTTATTTTATTTATCTGACGGAATGACGTCACGTCCGGTTGTGGTTAACAACTTTTTTAAACTCTACGTTAAAATAAAGTTTTTAACTGTTTTTTAATCGTCTGGTTAAACAAAAACATAGTAAAATAGTACAAAAACAGAATCTCTGAAAAAAAGGCGATTGAACAATGTAATCTTGTGAATTTTGGACAGAAGTAAACGACGTAAAATGAGTAATATTGTGCCTTTCGTTGGGACAGCGGCACCCGAGGACTTAAAAATGTTACGGATGGCGTCGCAGTTGGTGTGGATTGCACGCTAAATATAAAGAAGTCACTACAAAAGAAGTTAGATTCCACCGATCATGAAGATGTGATTGTATACGAGACAGGTGGAGGTTTTCGACTTATACTAAACACTGGTATGTACGAACTTTTCAAGATTGCGGCGGATCAGTTTTTCAGCGATAACACTCTTCCGTATAAATGTTGCAAAGTTCCGGTGCACGACAGACAGGGAAATCTTGTTGAAACGCAATACAAGTTAAGTTCTGGTCGACAGGGTATTTACACATTAAACTTGTATCACACAAAAAGTTCTTGCTTAATCAACGGGAAAAACTCTCATAAGTTCACGGAAATTCACCTGCCAGCGATGTTAAAAAACATAGAGGAAAGATTGGTTAATGACAAAACAACAACAACTGATGTAAACAATGCCTTCAAAAATCTTTTGATGTCAACAAGCAAAAATGAATCCAAACTTTCGGAGAATCAAAATGAATCCGATAGCCATGAAGAATCCGATAGCCATGAAGAATTACGTCGCCTAAATGAGTCAGTTCAGTCTGTACGAAAAGAAAAGCATGCTCGTCGAATTGATCAAGACGCAAAATCGAATGTCCATGAAATATTGAATGATTTTATGAAATCCGTTTCAAGTGAAATTAATGAACTCAAAAGTGAAATGCGGGAACACATACTACATACCTCAACGCAACTCGGTGAAATAAAAGATATTGTATGTGGATTAAAAAATCAACACAATCTGTGCTGTAGTGACATGAAAAATAAGTTGAAAGATGTAACTTCAAATTCAGAATCTGTTAAAACGCAAATGTGCAGCCTAAACGAGGGACTTCTAAAACGGTGGCAATCCTTCTCTGAATCAATGAAAAACCAGATGTCTAATATTACAACACAACAAAAAGAAACTGAAATATCGCTAAATAAATTCATGGCAACTCCTACTAGATCGTATGCAGAAATTTCAAATGACAGCTCTTCCAATGTTCCGGAGGCACATTCTACGCAAAATAAAGATCAACGTTCCAGTACTGAAAATTCAAATAACAGCTCTTCGGTGGTTTCTGAAATACATAATACACCAAATAAAAATCAAAGATCAAACCAAACAGTAACCAGACAGACGCTTATCATAGGAGACTCCATCTTGAAGGGGGTAAACAAGTCTGACTTGAAGACGGACGTGGATGTTCTTACTTGCCCAGGAAAGAAACTTCGCGGAATCCAGTCAAATCTGAGTAGCGAAATCGTTTCAAAATACAAGAACATCATTGTTTATGCTGGGGGAAACGATGCTGCTTCCGGTTCTGCTCAATCTACACTTTACAATGACATTAAATCTCTTATCCTGGACATAAGAAGAAAATCGGAATCGTGCGCAGTATATTTGTGTACTGTTTGTCCACGCATAGACACTGACGTACTTCCGCTTAATGAACTATTAAAGCGGACTGGAGAAGACCTGGAAGTACGCATTATTGATTGCCATCAGGCGTTTGTATTTGGCAATGGGGACACAGCCAGCCATTACTACCATCGAGACGGCATTCATCTCAATGCAAAAGGCACTAGTGCTCTTATTACGGCCATACATCGACATCTACCAATAACAAGGCACGGGACCGGAAACGGAAGTGGGAACAAACATCCCCAAATTGCCTCGTTTCCTTACAGATCGCGATGGCAACAGGGTCAACAATGCACCGTATGTGGACTGCGAAATCACATCGCCGAAAACTGCTACCAAAATCGATGGGGCGCCGGCGGTTACTCGTACTACCATGGGCGCTACAGAAATTACCGAGGACAGAGACAAGTCATGGCTCCAACGATGTGTCCAATATAGGACAATTTTAACAGACAATCGCATGTTATACAACAAACAAGCAGTATCCTTTCTCCAAATAGGTTCCATACACTAAATTATATATGTATAGAATGTAATAATAATGTCTGCATATGTGATGCGAGCAATTCTCTTTTTAAAACATCTTCTTGTTCAAATTATTTGACACCTAGTAAAAACAATTTTGATAAATCTAGTTCAAGTAAAAATTGCAATATTTCAAATATTGACAGGTGTATTACTATTGACAAGTGTGACAATAATACTGCTCCTAATTTAGACTTCAATTTTTCCAACAAAGGGTTAAATGTTGTTTGTCTTAATATACATCACATCATGCCTAAATTAGAAGAAATTAAATATGTACTTTCACATTCAAAAATACATATTTTAGGACTCTGTGAAACATTTTTAAACAAGGAAATACAAGATTCGGATCTACAAATTCCAAATTTTAATTGTATTCGTCGTGACCGAGATAGTCGTAAGGGTGGGGGCATAGTTGTATATATTAAAGACAATATACCTTTCCAACATAAATTAGATTTAAATACGTGCTCATTAGAGTCGGTCTGGATTGAAATTATGTTCCCAAACACTAAATCATTTCTAATTAACTTTATTTATAGGCCACCGGATTCTACCATTGACTGGGTATCAGCCTACGATATCAGCTTTAAAAACGCTATTAACTGTATGAATAAAGAACTTTATATTTTGGGAGATTTAAATATGAACTTTCAGTCTGGAAAAGATACATTCAAAAACTCACGCTGGAATTCGTTTGTAATTTCAAATGGTCTTAAACAGTTAGTAATGGAACCAACAAGAATTACAAAGAAATCGTCTACAATTATTGATCATTTGTATACAAATAGACCCGATCGTATTAGCGATGTTTTTGTTTCATCTTATAGTGTTAGTGATCATTTTCCTGTATGTTTTACAAGACAAATGCATACAAAAATACCTAAGAACAAGCACATATCAAAAGATTATAGGCAATTCAAACATTTTAAGGAACACGCTTTTCAAAAAGATTTATTAATGTCGAATTTAAACATGATTGACACGGTCTCAGATCCCAATACATGTCTCAATTATTTGCTTAATACCATATCATCAACATTAAACATCCATGCACCTATTAAAACAAAAAGAATTAAGTCAGACATTTTACCTGGATGGTTTTCAGACGAAATTAAACATGCAATTAAAATGCGAGACTGGTTGAAAAAACATAACAAAATCGACGAGTACAAAAAACAAAGGAACCATGTAACGTTTCTTATAAGGAAATATAAACAACAATTTTATAATAACTCAGTAAGGGAAAATGTTTCGACAAAACATATATGGAAAACAATTAATTCTCTTGCACATCCAAATCCTCCCCTCACTCTGCCATTAACACTTGACGTAAATAATACAACCATTGACAGCATTCCTGAGATCTTAGACACATTCAACACACATTTCACTAACATCTCTGATTTGATCACCAAAACAAAATTTGAACCATGTCATTATGAAAAATTCAAAACATATCTCAATGATAAACTTAAAACACATGTATTTGAAATTGCACCAATAACAGTATTCGAGGTCCGTAAAATAATCGACTCTCTAAAAAACAATAAAGCACCTGGCCTTGACAATATTGGTCCTGATATACTCAAACATTGTGGTGATTCCATTGTCGACCCAATAACATCAATCATAAATAAGAGCATTCAAAGTGGAATTTTTCCGGACAGACTTAAGAATGCATATATATTGCCTGTGCATAAAGAATCAGATAAAAATGATCTAAACAACTATAGACCCATTTCCATACTCCCTACTATTTCTAAGATAATTGAAAGGCACATTTCAAATCAAATGAAGTCATTTTTTGAAAAACATCAATTATTGCATACTTTCCAGTCTGGTTTTCGTCAAAATCATTCTTGTCAGTCATCATTGATTCGACTTATAGATTCTTGGCTACAAAACATAGATTCTGGACAAATTGTAGGGTCAGTATACCTTGACCTCAAAAAAGCCTTTGACTTAGTAGATCATGATATTTTGCTTAACAAAATGTCTATGTACCATTTCTCTGAGAGTGTGCTTACCTTGATGCAGTCTTACCTATCTAACAGACAACAATGCGTCAAAGTCGGAACACAAAAATCATCTTTTAAAACTATAAAAGCCGGGGTACCACAAGGATCAATTCTCGGCCCTCTTCTCTTCCTTGTATACATTAATGACATGCCGTTTTTCCTTCAAAAGGGAACGTTAGATCTTTATGCAGATGACTCTACCTTACATGTAGCTGACGTTGGCATTAAAAACATTCAAAGTACTTTGCAAAATGACTTAAATATAATATCAAATTGGTGCTCTTTTAACAATATGTTAATACACCCAAACAAAACTAAATGCATGGTATTATCCAGTGCTAATAAATCTACAGACACCTTATTACTTAAAATCAACAACATTGTTATTGAACAAGTTGAACATTATAATTTACTTGGAGTAACTGTTGACAAACATCTCACTTGGCAACTGCATATAAATAACGTCTGTCGAAAGCTCAACTCAAAGCTAGCCTTATTAAAACGGATTAAACCCTATCTTAATTATGAAACAATGAAATTGTTTTTCAATTCATACATCTTACCACACATGGACTATTGTTGTGCAATATGGTGCTCAGCCACAAGATCAAATTTAAAGAAGGTAATTTCGATACAGAAACGAGCTGCAAAAATAATAATGAATAAACCGTTTTCTTCTCCTTCAATTCCAATTTTCAATAAACTGGGCTGGTTGTCATTTGAAAATAGGTGTACATTTCTTGTTGGGACTATAGTATACAAAGTTTTACATGGCTCAATGCCTCATTATTTTGACGACGTTATTTTTGTATCGAATAACAATACATACTCACTTAGATCCACCACCCACAACGATTTATCATCTGTTTCATTTAAAACCAATTACGGAAAGCGTACTTTTGCCTATTGTGCGAGAAATATTTGGAACTTTATTCCAAATAATGTAAGACAAGCACCTTCACTTATTTCCTTTAAAAGGCACTTTAAAAATCATTTGCTACAAACGCAAAACTTGTTTTGATGTGTATGTGGATTGTATCGATTAAAATACCGCTTTGGGGGGTATTTTTTCCCTTCTGTATGCTTTGTGACTGTCTGTTGATATGAAAGAATGAAATATTTATTATTTATTATTATTGTTATTATTACTATTAATTATTATCATTATTATTATTATTATTATTATTTTATTATTATAGTCATATTGCTTTTGTAATTATTTTAAGGCTGACTGCAGTATGCTAGACATTGTTGAGTTATATTTACATATACTGTGTTTTTGAAGACCACATTGTAAAAAAGAAATGTTATTTTCTTAATGTGATATCTTCGTGAAATAAAGTTATTATTATTATTATTATTATAATTCAGTATTATTTTTCTTACTGAATTTAAATAAGATCTCATGCGTACTTTTACTATGTAAGTTTTGCTTTAAATGTAAATAAAACACATGCTATTAAGACAATTTACCACCATCGGCCATTTTGCATTAATAATATTAGTTGAAAATGTAGTGATACATTCATATTATGTTCATACACGGGTTTGAATGTCGCCATCATGCGGAGATTCATTTCCCTTTTCTGCGGGCATATTTATCGTTCAATCGCCATAGTATTGGCATTGACAAAGCTAACAAAAGTTACACAATTGGAAACTTATAGCAGACGTAAATAATGTGATACACAAATCCTTCTAACATGATACTCGCTCTATTTTCTTGAACACAGGACACGATAATCGATATAGAATGTCCAGTAACAATGTGAAATATGTCCCGAACCTGCGAATATCACAATATATTAAAGAGTTGAACTAAAATGGATACATATTAATTTTTAAATACACGACATCATTAACACACAATCTTTTGTTCAGATGAGTGGCGGGTAAACAATCTCGGGCTAACGCTATCATGTTTTAATGCATACGCATCCGAATGCGCAATTGTTGTTTTCTGACATGTGAATTACCAGACATGTCGCCCTATAGTTCCGCCAATACACCAGAATGAAAATGAAGAAATTAAGCCAAACTATAAAGAAGACGGAACGATCCACCTTCGTTTTGGAACGCTAAAAATGGTCATATGTGTCGCGTTCTGAGAAAACTGGGCCAAATGCATGTGCGTAGAGTGTCGTCCCAGATTAGCCTGTGCAGTCTGCACAGGCTAATCAGGGACGAAACTTTACGCCTAAACTGGATTTTCGCTAAGAAGAGACATCGTTAAAGCGAAAATATCCATGCAAGCGGAAATTGTCGTCCCTGATTAGCCTGTGTGGACTGCACAGGCTAATCTGGGATGACAATTTACGCACAAGCATTTTGCCCAGTTTTCTCAGAACGCGACACATATAAGTTGTTAACATGTCCAAAACCATTTTAGCGCTTCAGGACTGAAAAGAATCACAAAGATGCCAGCACAAGTTGCCGTTGATAGGGTGAATGTAACAATAGGTCATCTGTAATGAGAAACGTACTTTGTTGTTTTTTATTGTTAAATATTATTTCTGAAATTTTGCGGTGACCAAATCCTCACAAACAACCGAAATAAGTTAAAGCCTTATGGTTGACGTCTTTACTTAGTTTACCATGTGTATGTGTTTCCAAGATATGCATTCCCCAAAACAACGGTGCCAGACAAGTGGCAAGGCTTTGAGAGAGTTTATGCAATACAGGAGTCCGCTACCGGCCAGGTGAAAACCCCTTCCAAATAAAAATGTGCAGTTCATTCATATCACCCTTTATCTGTACACTTGTTAAGTTATATAATGAGATCCAATGCTTATCTAGATAATTATATTAAGATTTGTTTTTCAAAATATACCAGACGATTACTCACTGGTGAAAAAAGGCTGTGCATATTACCATCACAATGTTATTCACGATATACCAAGTGTAATGATAATATCTTATGTACTTGTTAAAACATAAGTTATTTTGAGTTTACAATGTTTAAGTAAAAGTCAATTAAAATTGTATCTGCGGACTTAAAGTGTTATGCATAATCACATGTGATATTTTTGTATACACATTTCTTTTACCGACGGATAGACAAATGACGAGATTGACAGACAGACAAACGGCAATATAAAGCCAAATCAGCTTAATGATCGTATTTCATGTATGCGTAGATAATTGATAGTATAAGTTTCAGTGTTGTTTTATTTTAAGTAACATTGCCTTGACCTTTGACATCTGAAGAAAACAGAACATGCATAATTCTCACACGATCTTTAATTAGTATAATGAATTTCGTCAAATAATCTTCAGCCCTTTCTGCGTAATGTCATGTTTCAGGTATACGATATTCACTTTACTTTTCCAGTTATTTTTTGTTTTCTTTTATTTCGGACGGAAAGAAAGACGCTTGAACAGACGGCTCAGCGAGCTCCGTTGGAAGATAGCTGAAATTTCAATGCGAGGATCGCGTGTTTAGATTCCTGAGCAGCCACACACCGTTTGAGCTTTGTCTTGAAATATTTTAACAACCATTGGGTCCTTACCTATGATTAACGAAGGCAATGTGTCTGTTACTGGAGTAGGCATGCGCACTAAATACTGTTGAACAAGTTGAAACAGGAAAAAAGCGAGTAGATAAACCGCCCTACGACTTATCAGAGCAATACTTTAAACATTGCGAAAAAGAAATCCTATATTAAACAGCCTAAAATCGACACAGCCTATCATTTTAATGCAAGTATGGATTTTCTATTTCGGATTTATTAGTTGGATTAAATGGGAAATGTGTGAAGCATAGTTGCTATCTAAACAAAGGAATAAAGCCGCAGACAAGAATTAAGTATGATACATTAACAAATAGCAATAACCATCCAATTATGGAAGCAAGAGTTATTTTTCTTGTGCACTGCACATACCTTTAATTAAAAATAATCACTTTTGAGGTTTTATGTTTATACCTCTGATAGATTTCGAGCTATGCCCTGGAAACCAGAAGGCTGCACGTGCGGCAAGATGGCCAGAATACACCCCTCTTACATTGTCTTGTGCTAGAGTACAAACATAAAACGATTTTTATAAAGCCAACAAGCTATAGTTTCGCGAACATCATATGTATATCGTATGCACCCACACAAATATGAGTAATTCAAAAATAAGCTACACAATACAGAGTTATTTCGAGCAAACCAATACACTCAGAACGTTCAGCCCGTAATAATGTACACAAATCAAAATTAATTAGCAGTCCAGAAGAACTTATATTTATAACTCTTCTAAATCATCCCTATTTAAGATACCATACTGTGGCCATATTGATTGAAACCGGTGTTATCGTAGGCAATTTCGCTGATGTCATACCTTTACTACTGAACAGTAAAGCTAAGATCGGGTACCAGAGTACTACTTAATCATGATGGTAAAGTCTTACTCCTGTTTTTGCTAACTTTCGAAAACAAAAACACATTTAATCTGGGAGGTACATACAGACTGACCTTTCAAATCCCATACCATACCAACTATAATTATTTGAACAAAACTACAAGTAGTGCATACACAAGGTCTTGTATCCGGGCTACCAGTAGTGCATACACAAGGTCTTGTATCCAGTAGTGCATACACAAGGTCTTGTATCCGGGTAAAATAATAGTACAAACAGCCTTTTATATAACATATTTTTGATTGAACAGGATTCTGACGTAATGTCGTTTATTGCATAAGTTATTACTGTTAAAAGAACATCTGTGTGTAACATGGCTTGCGTCCTTATCTGTTTTGATAATAATTATCATAATGGTGGGATAAACTGGTCTTTATCCCATTTTAGTGCAAATATAACGAATGTCTTCACATAATCGAACAGTTGATAAATGATTTATTCTGAAATGGTCTAATTGTTTTTTTTAATCGACCCCAATAATCATCTTATTTAAAACACTTCTTGTGAATTTGAATGCTATTAAAAGAAACCATTACAAAACCATGCCTAATCTCTTAATGTTCTGTCCCTAGATTGAACCTACGGTAACACTTGCCATCATCGTCCGCGTTATGATAAGTACATCCTTATGTTGATATATGATGTATTGTAAGCTCAGATAGCACTCTCAGGGAACTTTTATGATACCTTTATGGACGTCGTCTATAAATCCGTGAGTGCATTAACTTTTTCATGAAACGACGTCTTATCCTGAACCGCTCGACCAAACTTGGGGATTTTCCTTATATTAAATATTATAACCAAGTGTTTTTAAGAGTTGAAAATAAATGTGGTCTCTTATGTACAGAAGCATTTTTAAATTGACTTGTGACCTATTTTGTATTCCACATGAAACAGTTTTAAATTCTGCCGAGATATAATTGGGCCGAATAATCCCACCAAGGTTCATGAAGGTTGGGCAATACATGCGGCCTCTAGAGTGTTCAAAACGGAAAATACATGTATTGACGACGCACGGCGGATGTCAAAAGACAATCAAACGGAGGTCAGGAAAAGATCAACATTCGTACATTGTGGTAACAAATGCTTATCTCACAGCAGTGCCATCATACTTTTGCCTTTTATTGTGGGCTCCAGTAAAATACTTATGCAATGCCTTGATTGTACTTTTTGTTTGTTTCACAAACGGTAACTCGCATAGAAACAGTCCTATGTTCTACAGTCACTTGCTTTACAGTCACGTGTCTTAAATGTGTTAATTTGTAAGAAAGTGAATATAAATAAACATACTTTGGTAATCCTACTTCATCATTATTTTTCCTTTTTACTTTTGCAACAACGATAATAATGTTTTAATTGGTATGGTTAAGGATTTCACTGAGATATGCGTAAGGTATCAACTTATACATCTTATTCAATAGTGATATAGTGAAATGCTCATTGCACGTGACACTTGCATACATTATATTTAGAGCCCAACAAAAATACATTTTTATTTAATGATGTTGTCAGCAGTTACATAAAGTCTAGACAGTAATTAAAGTTATGTTTGTACTTATTATGTGAAAACTGTTAGAAATCTTATCCAGTAGATATCGTTTGTAATGTAGGTACCAGAGGGCCTGAAAAGATGCGTATTTGCGTAAAATACGCATGAAAAAAAAACGCATGACTTTAAATTTTGTTGAGTAAAAAAACTTCTGGCTTATTTCGGATTACGCATCGTGTGCAATTTCAATGCGTATTAGCCGTTTATTCATGCATATAAATTCATGTGAACATGACTGGTTCCCTTCATTTTGTCACACAGGTAAAAACGCAGTGACATCACCATACATGTCTAGAATGTGGTTCCCGACCTAATTTACTCCTCAGTCAGAACGGTATCATTTCATTTTGGCCCACGATTACGGCCGATGTTGACACAACTGGCTCCCCGCTGCATTGTTGAGAATCACTTAAGGTGAAAACATTTGACATCAAATTCGATAAAAACCGAATCGCCCAACTTCAAGCATATTAATTTTGCTATCAGTTCATCTCTTTCACAATCTGTGCCGTTCTGAACGGCAGTCTCTGTCCCGAAAGCGCTTTTCTTTTTGTGACGTATGCCGCAGCGTCTGCATGTGTTTGTGTTTTATTGTCATGTAAATAAAACAAAAAGTAATGGCGAGCCAGTTAAAAAATGAAGCCCTCGTGCGGGTTGGCCTTTGTGGGCAAAGCTTAGAAAATTTTGATCGTGGCTGCACAGTGTGTGCTAAACAGTGGCTTGTCAAATCAAGACAGAAAAAGAAATTAATGTCTGCTTATAAGCCAAGGGCAAAAAAAGCAACAGAAATACTGTTAAATAAAACAAAGTGATTGCTTTATTGTGTACAAGACTGCTTGTTATAGCGAGTTAACACTACATATACAATTTTATTATTAATTCTGATCCTTTGAACATAAATACTCCTTAAATTTATCGGATTTTAATTTTTACTCATCAATTAAAAATTTCATGAGTGAAATACCCCTCGGCTGAAAAAATTATCTGGAGCTCTGGTAGGGACGACATTTTCTCGGAGAGAGGGAGCATGTCACAGGGTCATTTGTGCCACGGGGACCTTTAAGCAAAATACTCTACACATATTATACATATCTACACGGGATATAACTGTCAAAATTCCGGCATAACACAATGGTCTGAACAATAGTGGAAATTTGCTTCCAAAAAATATAATTACATTATATTAACCGCACAACAACAACCAATCCATTTATCTTTCAAAACGAAAACTGTGTTAATATTAGTTAACGTGTTTGTAGTTTTAATTGAAACGAAAGTTTCATTAAATGCAGTACAATTTCCCTGTGATTTGAATGTCCTGTGTTTCCTTATACATTTTGTTTTGTGTATGTTTTTGTGTTTCTAATTCCGAACCATTATAACAACATATCACTTTTACTCGTACATTCTATTCACCTCCATACGTACATTTTATTTGATCAATTACTTTCATTTTCGTTCACTTGTTTATTTTTAACCGCATATTTAATCCCAGCATGCTTTACCTCGCACGATTTGCACGAGGAACCGCGAACACCTACGATCGAAATTAGAGAAGTCGGACGTGTCTTGTTGTCATTCTTTGTAAATCCATTGCAGTGGTTTTTACACAGGTAAACTTGCCCCAATATAACATCTTGCTATGTGAATTTTATTTTATTATTGCAGTTGTTTGTGTATATATGTATGCGCACTATAACGATAGAAATCACAGACGTCCGACGCGATTTTCTGTCAATCTTTGTTTTTGTATTGTCGAGGTTTTCACACAGACGTACACAGCGCATAATAATAATACAAGTTGTAGTAGCAGAAGCAGCAGCAGTAGTATTCGCAGAAGTATTAGTAGTAGTAATAGTAGTATAAGTAGTCGAAGTAGACGTAGTAGTAGAAGTAATAGTTGTAGACGAACAAGTAGTAAGAGTAGAAGTAGTAAAAGTGTAAGGAGTAGTAATAGTAGTTATAGTAAAAGTAATAGAAGTTGTTGTAGCAGTAGCAGTTATAGTATTATTATTAATAGAAGTAGCAGTATCAGTAGCAGCAGTAGCAGCAGCAGTAGCAGCAGTAGCAGCAAGAGTATGAGTAAAAGTAGGAGCAGCATCAGCAGCAGTAGCAGCAGTAGCAGCAGCAGTAGTAGCAGCAGCATAAGTACAGGTAATAGTAGTTGTGGTTGCAGTAGCAGAAACAGTAGTCGTGTTAGGACCAGAAGAAGCAGGAGGAGCGGCAGCAGTTTTAGTAGTAGTCACTGCAGGTATTCAGTAACTCCTGTATGGCTTTCATTGTTATCAAATTATTTGTGATATCAAGTCTGTAGTCTTTATATATGTTCATGTGTCGAGGATTCGTGTTTAGCTCGTGATCTACTTAGTAGTCAAATGTTTCAGTAACACAAACAAATTGATAGTTCGTTAAATTGCGATGAATACGTATAATCATTTGGCTTCACCCGCGATGATAAGTTATTTCATTTTTATTTTTATTTTATTCTTTTGAGTCCAATATTTAATATGCCCCTTTTTATCTTATCTAAACACACTGCGTATACATGTTTGAATTTTATGGATCCAACATTTAATCAGACGAAAACTTGATTTATAAATGAGAACGTCAACTCGTTCTTTGAAAGTTTGATACATTTTTCACTTCTGTCATACAAAACTTACATACTTACTTTTATGCATTGTAGACAAGTACTTTGGCATTTTCGGTTGATGTTAAGCCTTGAAAATTTCAACCAAATTTAAAACACTACTTTCAATGTTGGCACGATTTTGCTAATATTCAACAATTCGTTGCTAAAATCGATCTTTGCAATCCGTTCCAGAGTATAGTGTCATTGTGCATGTTAACAAACTTGTGCGTATATGTATTTTGCAAAATGATATATTTATCATAACAAATTGTTATTAATATTATAGGATAAGATTCATATGCATCGTATGGTAGTGTATAAGTGAAATACATGCGGTACTTTAGTGGTTCTTCTTTGACACTTATACACGTGCAGCACAAAAGTAACACGGGTTTTTATAGTGGCGATTATGAACGATCTTTTGATAAAGAAGATACATGACAAGTGTATAGTCAGAGTGGTTGTTAAAACGGACTCGTTCGATGCATAGAATGTTCTGAATAACTGTAGTAATATCTATAGGTATATCTAGTCTCGGATACTTTATAATGCCCACTTCGAAGAAGAGGGGGTATATTGTTTTGCTGGATGAAGGTCGGTCGGTCTGTGTGTCTGTTGGTCGGTCGGTCGGTCTGTGTGTATGTCGGTAGATCAGTTCGTTTCCGATCAATAACATGTGAAAATATTTACCGATTGGCTTGATACTTCACATGTGCATTGGCCTTGGCCAGTAGATGACTCCTATTGAAATTGGGGTCACTAGGTCAAAGGTCAAGGTCACTGTCACAATAAGTGTGAAAATCGTTTCCGATCAATAACTCGTCAACGAATTGACCGATTGGCTTGATACTTCACATGTGCATAGGCCTTGGACAGTAGATGACCCCTATTGAAATTGGGGCCACTAGATCCAAGTTAAAGGGCACTGTCACAAAGAGTGTAAACATCGTTTCCGATCAATAACTCGTCAACCAATTTATGTATTGACTTCATACTTCACATCAGCATTGGCCTTGGACAGTAGATGACCCCTATTAAAATTGGGGTTATTAGGTCAAAGGTGAAAGTCACTGTCACAATAAGTGTGAAAATTATGGCCCTATTTCGGGGGCATATGTCTCCGACCGCGGAACTCTTGTTGAACCTGATCCGACTGTGGATATTACGTGTGCCGAGTGAATGTATTATTCATTATATACATTTTGTGTTATAAATTAATTGCTATCCAAAATTTCCCGGTCAACGTGACAATTACAATATAGCTTTATGATAATGATCAAGTTGCGCTCGCACGTTTTACGATGTCATCATGATGTACATGTACTGTTGACTTATCAAATTAATGTTTGCTTGAATATTTAATTGATTTAAGGCACTATCAATTATTAAAAAACAAATATTGTATTTTTTAAAAAGAAGGGAATATAATTTATTGTTATTGTGTACCGATGTTATGTGTTATTCGCTTTTTTAAATCTTCGCACGAAACCTAACTGAATTTAGTAAAGATAAAACTGATTGTATCATATGCTTTGACTTCAGATCGTTCTTACACAATGACATCGCTCGTGGCGGCTGCTTTCGATTTCGGTACAACATACAGTGGGTATGCATATTCATACAGGCACGATCCAACAAAAGTGCATGCCAATCAGAAATGGTATTCATGTGGTGCGTCCTCTAAACTTGTCACACTGAAAGCTCCGACCAGCGTGCTTCTAGATGATGAAGGAACATTTCACTCCTTTGGATTCGAAGCGGAAGATAAATTTGCTGCTCTAGCGGAACAAGAAAAACATAAAGGATGGAGACTGTTTAGACGGTTTAAAATGCGCCTTCATATCACAAAGGTAATTATATGTAATATATGATAACTTGCAAAGGGTATTAAAATAGATCGCCGCTTCACAATATGGTCAATGCTCGTTTATATGATAGTCATTATGAGTGATGCTTATAATCGAGATATGTTACGTCCAACATCTTTATTTCGAAGTCCTTTTGATGGTAAGGAACTTATTAAATGACAAGGGTGTATACAAGAAGCAATTGGTTTGTTTGCATAAAAGCAACGGATGGAAATAGATTACTTACATATAATCGAGTAACCTTTTGTAAATACCGGTTAATCAACCTGTTTGACCAAAAAACTAAGTGTTACGTGTTCTTTCTCTTCTGAACTTTCACTTGGTTACAAGTAAAACAATAAATTAATAAAATAAATAATCAAGCTTTGGAGGGCCGTAGATTACCATTAAGTAGGGTCATTGTAGTTGTGAAGCAACTAGTAAACTGCACATCGATTTAACGACATGTGCGAATTAAAAATCTCCTATTGAGCGTTAGCGGGGGATGGTAACCTACTTACTCATCTATAACAGAAGACATGAACTAGGTGAATATATTAAGTACAAGTTGGTTCACACCAGGCCTTGATACATGGTCGCATGATTCTGTCACTACACTATGCATTAATTTGTATTCAACTTTACAATTTTCAAGACAATTTACGGTTAACAAATTGTTTAGTAGGTTAACCAATTTACCTGATGTAAACGTTTTTTTTGCACTATGATTTAATAAAAAAGAAGTGTTGACAGCATTGAAGGAAAAGTACATATGCCGATACTACTGTTAGCAAGCGAATAACCTTTTTCAACACAGCGACATTTAACAGATGGATTTATACAAAATAAATAAGGCCACATGTTGTTTTTTTATCGTCTTTAATACTACGCTATTCATTTACGTCAATATACGTAGAAAACGTTGAAATGCTAAATGCTAAAACCAGACAGGTAGAAGTTAAGATTATTATTTCATAAATTGCATTTCAGAATGTTTTAATTAACTATAACCTGTTTTGATTAATTTAATTAGCATTGATGCTTTCTTGTAATTTTAACTATGGAACGTATCGTCTGTCTTCTGTTGACTATTTATATATCGGCTGTTTCAATTAAATGATGCGGGTTTAAATCATATGATATGTGCTTATAATTGTATGCTGTGTGTTGGTGATTGTATGATGTGTGTTTTTTTTGTATGTTGTATGTTTGTGATGGTATGCTGTGTGTTTGTGATGATATGCTGTGTGTGTGTGTGATGATATGCTGTGTGTTTGCCATAGTCTGCGGTGTGTTTGTCATGGTAGGCTGTGCGTTTTCCATGGTAACTGTGTCTTTGTTTTAATACCCTGCGGGTTTATCTTACATAAAGTCATTTTCATTCTCTATGAGGTAAATTGGCGTTATTTTTATTCGGAACACTCGGCTCTTTTACGAGTGTGCCGGATGAAAATAACGCCAACTAACATCATAGCGAATGAAAAGGGACATCATGTTAGATGAACCCACAGGATAGTACAAAAACACACAACATACCATGACAAAAACACATACCATGACAAACACACAACATACTATGACAAACACACAGCAGACTATGGTAAACAGAACGCATATCATCACAAACACACACAGCATACCATCAAAAACACACAACATTCCAAAACAAACACACATCAAACTTTGGCAAGCTCACAACATTCTATTATACGCACATATCATATGATTTATTCTAACACGGCACGTGCCAAATTATATATAAACAAAGAAGAAAATCGTCTATGGGTTNCCACATTGATCATGAACAGGTAAGCTCTTTATCTACATTGATCATCCACATGTAAGCTCTTCATCCACATTGATCATCCACATGTAAGCTCTTCATCTACATTGATCATCCACAGGTCAGCTCTTCATCTACATCTTTCATCCACATGTAAGCTCTTCATCCACATTGATCATGAACAGGTAAGCTCTTTGTATACATTGATCATGCACAGGTAAGCTCTTCATATACATCGATCATGCACAGGTAAGCTCTTCATCTACATTGATCATCCACATGTAAGCTCTTCATCTATATTCATCACACACATGTAAGCTCTTCATCTGCATTGATCATCCACAGGTAAGCTCTTCATCTACATTTATCATCCACATGTTTGTTTTTCATCTAAATTGATCATCATACT